>JACXGI010018910.1:0-12741 GCA_016801175.1 Esox masquinongy
CACACACACAAAATTATCTTCTATTTTTGTTCAGGGACCTTTTATTCTGTACTTACCAACCGGAAATACTCATTCTGTTGGAAAGTGTGTTTTGTGTTTGGGTGTTGTGTATTTGCGCGGGCAAAGATAATTCCAAGACATAACTGGGTGGTCGAACAACGCATTATAACTGCATCATAATAACAATCCATGAAAGCCTACTCTGTATGGCTTCTTTTCTAGACAGGTTGCGGCATGTATTACCATAGAGAGAGCTGATGCTGCCACCCTTTAAATGTCTATCACAGCACTACAACCCTCGGGGAGAATGTCAGAAGGACACACTAGTCTCTGGGAAATTGAAGACAATTACTGTAGCTTTATAACCAAGTGTGAGAAAAGGAAAAGAGTGGAAGAGAGGAAAGAGTAGAGGAAGAGGACAGAAAAGAGAAAAAATACAGGAAGAGAGGAAGAAGAGGAAAAAGACAGAAAGAGGAGGAAGGGAAGAGAGGAGAGAAAGAGGAAAGAAGAGAGGAAGAGAAGAAGAAGAGAGGAAAAGTAGAGGAAGAGGAGAGATCAGGTTGGAGAGGAGGGGGAAAAGAGGAGAAAAAAATAAAGAAAAAAGGAAAGCAGGAGAGGAAAAGAGATGAAGAGAGGAGAGAAAAAGAGGAGAAGGGAGGAGGAAGTGGAAGAGGAATGGTGAGGGGAGAGGGAAATAGAAGGGAGTTAGTGATTCTGAGTGTACTGCAGGGGCTGGCGGTTCACAGTTAGACTGGAACACAGTGTCTGACTGCTGAGGAGAACACACACCTTGAGACAGCTACTGCATACTCATACAACGCCAAGCAAAACTGAGTGTTAGTCTGCTTCTGTGTGTGTGTGTGTGTGTGTGTGTGTGTGTGTGTGTGTTGTTGTGGAAATTTTTGAATTACGGTACATTTGAGAAATGTCTTTTCTATTGCCTGGTATATAACTCTTTACTTTGATTGTGACACATACAATCAATGTCTGCCTAATATCAGAGCATTATTAGGTACTCTGACTGTTCATCTGCCTAGACCAATAAAGGGTATCTGTCCTTTGCTCCTTAGGAATGTAGGAGAGGGGGCATCGTTGAATGGTATCAGCAGATTATAGGGTTACTCGTAAATCAGCCTATCTGTATAACCCATCAGAGTCTATCTATTGTTTGTCCAGATGATGTAATACCTCTTTAGAGTTCAAGAGGTTACCCATGTGGGGGAGGACAGCCTGCCCCTTGGTTAAAACTTAGGATTGTGATAGAACAAAGGGAATGAGTTTTATTGACATAGGACAGCTGGGCAGCATCTTACCACACCCTTTTTCCCCTTTAGGTACTGATGATTGTCATGTATTAATTTAGAGACTCCTCAAATTATTATCCTGTAAGCGTTTGACACGTCTCTATATTTGAAAATAAACTGCTAATTGTGCCAAGAGAATTTTGTCTCTGTACTTACTCCTTTAAGAGTGTCTATCGATGAAATTACCATCACAGTGTGTGTGTGTGTGTGTGTGTGTGTGTGTGTGTGTGTGTCACAAGCACACTAATAACAGAGATGTACCACGTATAAGACAGCCACTACGGTCCGCATGATAATGACAGCCAGGAGTTTGAATTAATTGATTAAAAATGTTTTCAAATTCAATCTAAATCAGGCTCAGATTGAAAATTCTGACTCATCAATGCATCAACTTCATTACAAACGTCATTAAGCAGACACTCTTATCCAAAGAAAAGTGGTACTACATTCAGTACATTTTCAGACTGTTTTTTAACCATTCTGGCCCCCTGCCGAACAAGGGGGACAAACTGGTTTGTGCCGTGCAAACCAGCCACATGTGTTAAGGTCAACCCAGCCACATGTGTTAAGGTCAACCCAGCCACATATGTTAAGGTCAATCCAGCCACATGTGTTGAGGTCAATCCAGCCACATGTGTTGAGGTCAATCCAGCCACATGTGTTGAGGTCAACCCAGCCACATGTGTTAAGGTCAACACAGACATGTGTTGAGGTCAGTCCAGCCACATGTGTTGAGGCCAACCCAGCCACATATGTTAAGGCCAACCCAGCCATGTGTTAAGGTCAATCCAGCCACATGTGTTGAGGTCAACCCAGCCACATGTGTTGAGGTCAACCCAGCCACATGTGTTAAGGTCAATCCAGCCACATGTGTTAAGGTCAACCCAGACATGTGTTGAGGTCAAGATCTGCCTGGAGCATGGAGGTGGTGACTAGCGACCCACCTTGATCATCTGGGCGACATAGCTTTCGGGCCCGGTGTACTCCGTGGGGTCCTTCACCCTCACCAGGACCAAGAAGTACAGGTAATGCCACATGTTGTGCTCCGACTTGATGTGCTCCTCAAACGACACCGTCTTGTTGTCAAACTTGTCCCTCTCCAGCCCTGACAGAGGAAACACCACTTACACACTGACACACAAACTCACTTCACATTTCTGTCTTATCCCGCTGTTCTTCGGGGGATCTTAAATAGACAGAAGATAAATGACATTTCACCCAAAGCGTGTTGGTATTACTGTTGTCAATAAAGAAAAAATCTTCCCCAAACCTTAGACTGTCCTAGCCCCTGCTGAACTGTCTCTCTACTTCAGTCAACCTCTCAATTCATGCATCTGGGCTGGAGTGTCATTGCCCCTTTTTCTTTTGTTGGATGTACTTAATCATATTTTAGAGGCTCTGTATTGTCTTTTGTGCATCCACGACACATACAATAACTGAGAGAAATGAATGATATCTAAATCTGTATCGACAGGCCGGAAGCACCTCTAAAATTACTATAGAAAGTTGCTATTTACTGAAATTAGATGAGGATAATAAAAAGAAACATTGAAGCGTCACAAATAAAGCAATAGAAACATACTATATTTCCCTGATCATTAGCTTTATATAGTGCTATGTAGTATTATGCAGTGCTCTGTAGAAGCAGCTAGCTATGTTGTGCTATGTATTGTTATGCAGGTTTACATATGTCATGCTACGTAATGCTGTATGAGTACCACAGATAAAGCAGGTAGTCTTCAGAACCTCCTCCTTCCCCTGTTTCTCACTCCTCAGGTCAGCAAACGTATCAATTATGACACCAAAGATGAGGTTTAGGACAATGATGATCACAATGAAGAAGAACAGGAGGTCATACACCACACGGGCTGCAAACAGAGGCTCCTGGGTAATGAGCAGACCCATAGCAAACAATCAAACAATCTTCATCAGCATAATTATATTCACAAACAACATCATTCTAGAATTATATTCACTACTATCATCACCATCATAATTATATTCACCAACATCATCAAAAACATCCTGTAATTATATTCCCTTCCATCATCACCGTCACAATTATCTTCACCACCGTCATCATGAAAAAGTAGGTTTTTGTTCTCAAAAAATATTTTGAAAGAACAAACTGTCAATCCATGAATTAGTGACTGATTCATTAACACACTGAACGGTTGACTGATCGAGCTGTGTAACTCACGTCCTTGGAGGGCTTCCTCAGAACATCTCCCACTCCCCCTCCATTCCTCAGACCCTGGTTCAGCACCGTCACAATACACATCAGCAGAGTGTCACACACACGCTCCGTCCCATCGTCATCTTCTACCATCACTGGACACACACAGAGCCGTTAGGAGTGTTTGTGTGTGTGTGTGTATGTGTGTGTGTGTGAGGGAGGGAGAGAGATGCAGCAAGGCAAACCAAATATCCCTTCCTCCTGTTGTTCAATACTGTGTGATTAATTAATGATAGATAGTTTTAGATGTTTCTGACAATGAGTGAAAAGTTATAATAAAACAAGAAAGAAAAACGAGGCACGCCTAGTTCAGCCAGCCCGCAGACAGAAGTGACAGTGGTGAGCCAGGAATTGAGCTTGAACAGTTATTAATGGGCCAAGTCTAGATAACTAGCAACCAGTATGTTTATGACATATATGTTTTTGGTACTTACCATAACTTTATAACACAAGAAGAGACAAGACTTCAATAATATTACTTGGCTACCACATTCTAGCCAAGTGTCATAACAACAGATTCAGTGGGGGCCAACATGGACGATGCAGCCCAAATGGGCATGGACTTCATCCTGCAACACCTTGATAATGCAGACCCGAATTGAATAGGGTAACAACATAGCATATTATAAAATCTCCTTATAATCAAATTTGCTAGCTATGCTTTTTCTGGCTTGGTTTACTGCAGTAGGTGGTTACAGACAGCAAGTGGTGGAAGGGATGGCTCGTTCTTTTTCAAAGGAACCTTGGCAGCGAGCGGAATTCTACATAGGCGGAGATGTCTAGAGTGCCCACTTGGTGAGCGGGGAATATATAAAAATGTTCTGCAGGAGAAAAACGGTAGAGAAGCTAATCCCTGTCTGAGCTAGCATGCACTTCATACTTCAGTGCCTTGCTAATCTAAAACCTAGTGTATGTAATGCCATTGGTGTATCAAAAATATACATTTAAGGCTAGCTAATACCGTCAACAAGTTATTGGCGATTTTCATAATTATTTGGTTTCAGGTAAGTATATTCACTTGTCCTATTAAAACCAACATGGTCTCAGCGGAATTTAAACACATTATACGTAAATCTGAGACACTCGATTTCATATGATATGTTACTTTATGTTGGTTGCATTAGAATGCACTATTTAAAAAATAATAAAACATTACGAATTTGTTCAAATGTATCACATCACGACCACTACTAAAACATATTTACACAAAAGTCTGATATTTTAAATTAATTTTAAGGTTACAGTTAACATTAAGTATCACAGCACTGGGGTTAAGGTTAGGGTTAAGGTCATAAAACGAAAAAGGTTAGGCTAAGTTAATGTTAGGCATCACATTACTGGGGTTAAGGTTTGGGTTATGATCAGAAAAAAAATGGCCTCCGGTTGGTTTTGAACTTGCAACAATTGGTGTTGGGACGTTTCTCCCATCCAGCATCCCCGACCATAAAACCCTACCAAAATCCCCTCTATTCCTGCGCTCACCACAGCCTCCAAAGGCCGGTCTTGACATACGGCCTACTTGACATAACATAATATTATCTTACGAATTCACAGACAAAATAGCTTATGTATGCACCCTGAGACCATTTGGATTCGCAGTTGAACTTAAAAATAGACACAAGAGGAACAGAAACTAAAAGAATAATTGTCTGTTGTTAGTTGTTCACATAGTTTGTGTATTTCTTCACAAAGTTCTATCAAGCGCTTTATTTGGGAGAGAGCAGTATGTTTCCTTAACCTCACTCTAACCAGCTCTTCCTAAGCGAGAAAGCAGTGTTTGAAAACACACAGTCCAACACTTTAAGCGATTTATGATGCTAGACATGTCGGTTGCGGTTCGTCCATCGCAACATAACCATAAATTGTTTTACTTTTGGCTTACTATACGTAGCTACTGAAGCTTGTTGCCAGTGAAGTTTTAGTTTATCCTCAACTAATCCTAATTTGTTTTGCCCCTGGCTGGATTTGATACCCGGTCTCCTGTGTGGCAGACTGCATCTCCAACCACAACGCTATCTGACAATGGGTAGTCAGTCAGTGACATTTGTTCTTCTTGGCCGGCCCCATTTACGCAGTCTGGCAAAAATACATTTTGAAATTACTCTGAACTGCTATACTGGATTCCATTCAAATGCCCACACAACGGTAGATGTGAGACTTTAACAAATGCTTGTGCTCAAAATCCCCCTTTCAATCTGGAGCAGATGCACTAGAACGACTTAGAGGGTTAAGTGTCTTGCTCAATGGCAGATTGAGAGATTATTCACTTTGTTCGTTAGGGGAGTCGAACTCAGATCCTTCAACCACTATGCTACCTGCTGCCCAACCAAAGGATCAGGAACTTGAACTGAACAATGAAACACACAGGATCATGTGAACTCTTCCTGATAAAAAAAGAAATGAAAGAGATTTAGAGGGTGCGAAAGTTAAAATAGCCTGAAGAGAGGAGGGGCAAGGTCATGTGCTGAGGGCCCTGCAGTGCAGCCAGGTGACAGAGTACAGAGACACACACAGCCAATGTACAAAGACCAGTAGAATGAGTCATCTCTGCTTCTCCCTCTCCCACTCCAAACCCAACCCCAGCCCCAACTCCAAACCTAGCCCCAACCACAACCCCAAACCCAACCCCAGCCTCAGCCCTAGCCCCAAACCCAGCCCTAGCCCCAGCCCCAACTCCAACCCCAGCCCCAACTCCAAACCTAGCCCCAACCACAACCCCAAACCCAACCCCAGCCCTAGCCCCAAACCCAGCCCTAGCCCCAAACCCAACTCCAAACCTAGCCCCAACCCCAAACCCAGTCTCAAACCCAACCCTAGCCCCAGCCTCAACATTTTCATAGGGACAACACCGTAATTGGACATAAAGTCAATCTGAGAGAATTGCTGCTGTTTTTGGTGACGGTAACTTACAGTTCACAGAGTTCGGGCAGCCATCTTTTAGACTCGTATCAGAGGGGGCTCTGTCATGTCTTAGTGTTTCTGATTTCCCTAAAAAAAGGAAAGTAAGTTCTCTTGACTGACTAAACAAAAAGGATGAGAACTGTATCCTGATATTATTTTGCATTGGTTACTATTGAAAAAACATTGAAATATATTACAAGATCATCTATTAATGTTATTAAAATGTTGCAGGTTCCTTTTGTGACATACAGTAGTGATGTTAAGTAAGTGTTGTGGCAATGTTTCAACAACCAACTGTGTTTATTAGGGTCCATAACTGGACTCAGACAGATAGCCCACAGACAGATAGATAGCGCAGCCCACAGACGGACAGCCCACAGATAGATAGCACAGCCCACCAGTGTTGGGGAATGTTACTTTTCAAAGCAACTACTTGCAGTTACTAGTTACAATTCCCATAAAGTAACTTAGTTACTTGCTGTAGAAAGTAAGGCATTAAGTTATTTAGTTACTTTAAGATAAGTCCTTTAATCCTATATTCACGTGTGGGTCACTTATGCCGTAAAGGCAGAGATTTAATGGGACGTCGTATAATTACGTAGTCAGGTATTGCGTAGTCAGTGTCACTCAACAGCATTTAACATTAGCCTATCAATCACTATACAGCAAGAGTGACCAATCCTATTATCCCACGTAATTATATACCATAATGCCAAATAATATTTGCGTTTAGTTCTTTAATCAAAAATCTCTTAAATCAATAAATTATTTTGTATTGCAAGTGCTTCCACATTTTCAGGCCAGGCTTATTATACAGCCTATATGTGCAGACTTCAATACTGGATAGATCCATTGCGGTGAACAACGAGGAACAAAAGTAACAGCTGTAGCATTGTACACTGATAAACATACCTTCTCAAAAAGAAAACAGCAATTTGAAATCTCTTCACAATAAGGCGCATAATTCATTAATGTTTCATTACTTTATTCAGAGGTGAATAATTACCAAATCTGTTTTTGAAATGATTAATAAAAATCGCGTTTAGAAACAGAACATGTATTTAGATATTAATTTACTATAAACTACGTTTATTAACGGAATGAAAGTGCACTCTGGTGAATCCCCAACAAGCCCTACATCCTTTAAGTGCCCTCCTTAATCATTTGTTGTTAATATAGCTCTGAAGTGGCAGCTACGTGTTTATTTGGATTAAACAATCGTTTTCCTGGAAATAATGGAGGATGATTTCTGATCGAACTTTGGTTGTCCCAACAGGCAAATTCCCAACAGGCAAGTTGATCCCAGCAAAACATAACAGCAACTGCAGTGAACGGTTATAATGCGAGGGTAATAACAAAGTAGTCAAAACAGTGAACTTGCACAGCCCAAAGACAGCCAGCCAGCCAGCCCGTAGACACCAGCCAGCCAGACCACAGACAGCCGAACAGCTCAGCCCACAGACAGACAGACACCAACCCAGCGTGTTACATAACAGAGCTGCGCTGCACGGCCACCGCACCAGATTATGCAACAGGTGCACATGTGCTGGCAGGTCTCGCCCTGACCACCGCTGTGCATGAGGCCCGCAGTCACGCCTACACAGACAGTCTGTCACGCACCGCCTCACACTCCGGGGGGATCACACGTATAGGCTATGCATGCTGCATACAGAGACACTGGAGCATATAAGCACACGTGTGAGGACAAATGTGGACACAGTCAGTCAGTCGGTCAGTACGCCCCTCAGTAATCAGTCATTTAACCCAGACAGATTTTAGATTGGTAGTTCATAAAAACTGTGTAGTAGAATGTTTAGTAGAATTGTGTTTACTAGTTTACATTGACAATTCCACTGCCAGCTGTTTGTGATGAAATGCAAAAAGCTAATCCTACTACTGCAAGTATATATTACTGACAGATCTAATGAGCCCTGTTGGGTTACAATCTAGATATCAACCTTGTTTGGTTCCAACTGCCAACACTAAAATCTATGCTGTTTACTCTCCAGCTCTATAATTCACCATTGATTAGCAGAGTGTCTGTCAAGAGAGAACAGCAGCTAAAGATAAAAGAGCCATCTGTCTCATGCTGTCCTTCCTGCTGATAACTACCTTTTCCTAACTAGCCAGTAGGCAGAATGGGTTTGATTAATCCATGGTCAGGTGGTATGATGGCTCCATTAGAACATTCTCAAAGTCAATGGGATGAATTGGCCAGTTAGGTGTGTGGGTGTTACAGAGGGGCTGTTAGGTGTGTGGGTGTTACAGAGGGGCTGTTAGGTGTGTGGGTGTTACAGAGGGGCTGTAGGTGTGTGGGTGTTACAGAGGAGCTGTAGGTGTGTGGGTGTTAGAGGGGCTGTAAGGTGTGTGGGTGTTACAGAGGAGCTGTTATGTGTGTGGGTGTTACAGAGGGGCTGTTAGGTGTGTGGGTGTTACAGAGGGGCAGTTAGGTGTGTGGATATTTAAGAGGGGCTGTCAGGTGCGTGCAGAATTGGGGTGTAACAGATAAGTAATCCATTACATGTAACAGATTACAAGAAAACAGTAACTGTAATCCGTTACATGACCAACTAAAATATTGTAATTGGATTACAGATACTTTAAAAAAAAATGTATGATTACTTCTTGGATTACTTCAATTGAAAAAGAATAGGTGTGTGAAATAATTATGACATGTTGCATGTTTGATTTTTTATTTAAGGTTTTAAAAACATCGTTATTTGAACCCAAATAACAACTGCATGCCTCAGTTGTTGTGTGTGTGATTATCATGCGTGCAAATGTGGGTGCGCTTAGCCAGATTAGTGACCGATGAAGCGCTAGTTAAATTTTCTCCGGTTTTGGTTGGTTGGATGGCTGGTAAAAACAGAGTATATCTACGATAACATTAGCCGACCCATATAAAATGTGATTTAGTTACCTATTATTGACATCTTTCTCAGAACAATGATAGGCTATGGGCCTACCTGGTGTTGTATCTTTTTCAGACAGGAATTGTTTAGAAGATTAGGCAAATATTTGTTAGATAGCTTTAACATGGCACTGCCTTCAAGATAAAACATTATATGGAATATATCAGGATATTTGAGGAGAAAAGGTGTGTCGGGAAGAACTCTGCCAAAGCATGATGATTTGCATTTGACCCAGCCACCTCAGCTCCATACAGGTAGGTAGGCCATGTGATTCTGCTTGCTTTGCATCTCAGAAAATTCTGTTCATTGGTTATCATTGGCTGCTGATGACATAAGAGTGCAGGTGTATAATTACAGTTTATTTCTCCAATTTGGGATTTGAATATCCATTGCTGGTGGCTCTAATAATCACGTTACGTTTGAGCTTGTAAAACTTACAGTATTTGTGTGTGGGTGTTCTCGATTGTGAACGTACATTCGCGTGCCTGGGGTTTCTGCAATGTTTTGACAATCTTGGTGGTTGTGGAGCAAAACATCAGACTACAGCAGATATATAATAACATCAATGCCCTTTTCGAGAAATTGCTATTTATTTTTCAATTATGTTTTAAAGCAATAAAAAACCTGAATAAAACAAATAACAGAATAGGCTAACACATCCTTAGATTTTGGGTTATTTTCAGATAAAAAGATTCTGGAAGATCAAGGGTTATTGGATTAATTGTAATGACTGAATATCTGACAGACCTTAAGCGTGTAATGTAGAGATGTAGCCCAATCATACTGAAGTAGAAAAGCAATGGTTTAGAAACCCTTTCCAAAGGCACTGTACATAACCCATAAGGTAAAATGCAAAGGCCATCTTTATAAACTCTAACATTGATTGATCCTGCAAAAGGTGTTCAATTGGTTATAGGCTATTCCTATTTGTCTTCAAATGCCTCTTAATATGAAAGTAATCTAAAAGTAATTCTATGTAACCAGATTACGTTACTGAGTTTGAGTAATCAAAAAGTTACATTACTGATTACAAATGTGGACAGGTAACTTGTAACTGTAACGGATTACATTTAAAAAGTAACCTACCCAACCCTGGGTGTGTGGGTGTGACAGAGGGGCAGTTATGTGTGTGGGTGTTACTGAGGGGCAGTTAGGCGTGTGGGTATTTAAGAGGGCAGGGTGGTGCAGGGAAGCACAGGGCAGACTATTGGTAAAGGGCAGTGGAACTGACTGAGGTCCCTAGTTGCGGTGGAGATGTTAAGAAACTGCGAGTACGGGTGCTAACAGAACGAGGGGTAAAAATGTATAGGCATAAAGCAGTCTAGATTATAGCAGGTACAGCCATGAACAGTCAGTGCTTAGAGGGACTGTGGTTAGTGAATGAAGACGTTACAGTTCCGGGATGTGGGTACCGACCTGGCAGACGTTGCACGTCCATGCTGAAGTCGTCCTTGAGGAAGAGGAAGCCCACGATGGAGAAGAGGTAGACCAGGATGAGAGCCAGCACAGCCGTGAGGACGATGGAGCGCCCGTTGCGTGTCACACTCTTGATAACATTCAGCAAGGTCTCCTCACGGTTCAGGAGGTCAAAGAGCTGAAAGAGATGAACACACGCACACACGGCTTTAGGAGAGCTGTAGAGAGACCAGACATCTCATAGCTTCCGATAAGCAGCAATGGCAAATGTAAGAGGGGATGTGGTTTCCTGCAACGGCAGCTGTGTCAGAAAAACCTGGTTTAAGTGAAGGAACAAGCAGACCACAAAGATAAATGGTGTAACCTCTCTGTCACCAACTAATAATATCATCAGAATGCTCAAGACTATGGATTAAAATAATAATCAAGTATATTTAGGTTCTACTGAATTGACTAGTAAAAAAATATAATGAATTAGTAATAACACTTTGCAAAAAAGAGCAGACAGAGAGATTGTTATCACTAACCAAGAAGCTGTAGAAGAACTCGTGGACAAAGAGACCCAGCATGCAGACGATGACATAGCCCACGTGGTAGAGAAAGGGCAAGTCCATGACTACCGCCCTGTAGCCCCGCGTGAATGTTCCCTGGTTGCCAACAAAGCTCACTAGGAATACTATCTTGTTCAGTAGCTGGGGAGAGCAGAAGAGAATGAACCACAGCTTCAGTTCAAGAGAACACTGCTGAGATCACAAGACAACGGTTGTTTATAGTTTACATTATATGCAATATATTGTCCACATGACTTTCTGCAAACAAATTTCATCTATAATAAAACCTCTATAATAGAATACATTTAAACTGGAATTCCTTATTTATGGATGTCACAGTAACCTGGGCCTACATACTGCAAAATGAAGTGAATCGCTGGTTACTTCCTCAAAAACAAATGAAAAAAGGAACAATGTTGCCCTTCTATAACATTTACATAAAAAATAGACATTTGACAGTGGGAAAAAACAAACATTTCCTTTAAGAGCACAAAGGCAGTACTGCAGGTAGCAAATGGGATCCGAATTCCAGCAAACCTCTGGGTCAGGTTTATCACATTTTCCCTGTCTACCTGGGATTCAAACCAGCAGCCTTCTAGTTACTGGCCAGCCACTCTAACCTCATGGCTACCGCTGCCCTGTGGTCAGTTGGTTCCTGTACTGTACTTACATTGGCAGCCCCCAGTAGCAGCAGTGTGGGACCTAGGCCCAGGGTGTATATGGAGCGCAGTATGACAGAGACCAGAAAGGGTCGGACGCTCCCTGGTTTCGGTAGGATGAAGAGCAAAGCGGTGCACACCACCAAGGCAACCCATAGCAGGATGGACACAAAGGGGGGCAGGACGCCTATGGACGGGGGAACAAACACATCTAAAAAACATAGCATCTTCATTCATTCTGTAACACAGTGGAGTGCAGCACGCCCTGGTCCCAGGTCTGTTAATGTCTTGCCAGTCGGACACAAAGCTGGAGCCAAGTGGCAACTGGCAGCACAAACGGGTCTGGGACCTGGCTAATATATGGGCTTCACATCTGCCTCTCAAGAGGTCATGATGCTGGCACTATCCACAGCTTTCCTTCTGTCCTAAACAACTGTGACAGTTTTGTCACAAAACCTGTTGCATCACATTCAAGCCAATTCCTTTAGATTTCTCCATGACCACTATTGTGAAATGCAGGGTCACATTTCCGCCAGAAGCCAGGCTTGAGCCTTCACCTAAGAGGAGTGAAGTGGTTCACACTCATCAAACACCCAACTGAAGTATCTGAGCCAAACAGTCAAGCAGAACATGTTTTTGTGTTCTGCATTGAAATCTTATTTTTTCTACTACACGCCGTAATAAGACCCTGCTACAGTCTCTAGTGAAAGTCTAGACAACCCATCCTTGCAGTCTGCACATTTTACCACACCCACCCACCCA
>JACXGI010018912.1:0-12684 GCA_016801175.1 Esox masquinongy
TCTAGCTTTAGCGTCTTTTCCCTTATTTGGCATTCTGCCCGTTTATTACCGAATTCCAAAGGGGTCTGTTCTTGCTCCCAGCTATTCTAGTGAGATAAGGATCCTGTCATCCCCTCCTCTAATGCAGTTACAATATCTCTTAGTTCTACTTAGCCTCTAACAGACTTGCATGTTATCTTAATGCTATTGCCCCACAATTATTACAATGTTTTCCTATTATGGTCACTTGATAGATTATTATTTTGTTAAAAAGTAGGGTTTCAGCACTGAATATTTACCAGCTTGACGTTTGCTAAGTTAGCTTGAGTGAAGCTATTTGGCCTGCCTTAACTAGCTACCCACTTACTGAATTAATATGAGTATTTCTCTATATATGAGAGACCGGAAACCAACTTTGTTTCATCAGTTTAGGTATCCTCACTTCAAATTAGGAAATGTATATCGATTTTTCCGTATGCTAATTAGCGTTAATTAACTACTAGGCTGTATGTTTTAAACCGTTCAAGCTACAAATAAACCGTTCAAACCATAAATACTTTTTTAAACAGCTTTTAGTTTAGATTAAACTTTATTGTCATTGAACAGTACAAGTACAGTACAACAAAATTTTGCGTCTAACCAGAAGTGCAAATAGAGCAGGGCAGAAAAAGTATTAAGTATATGTATGTACAAGTGGTATGTATGTATGTACAATTAATGCAAATGCAATTCTAAATGTGCAGTGGAAAATTTACAGGAAATGTAAAAGTATAAAGTATAATGTATGTACAAGTGGGCCAAATAGTTGTGTGGGTAGAAGTGGCAATTCTCAATGGCATTCTGAATTTGCAATCAAGGCAAATTGAAGGAGTAGGGTAGCTAGCAAGCATACCACATTTTCTTCAGGAAATGTACTGCTAGTTTCATATTGCCTTTTTATGTTTGTTTGCCAACATCTTACTTTTGCTATTACTTACATACACTTACTTCACCATTTGGGGGTTACTCTGCAGATGCCCTGCTTATTCTTCCTGTTGTTTATTTTTGCACTGACTTCTCTACTCCATTTCGCTCCTTACACTTTTCCCTGTTTGTTTTTTGAACTACATCCTTATGGTGTGTACTATATTTTTATTCCTATTGTTTTTATTTTGTTACTTCCATAGATATTTAGTCTTTTTTATACAGTTTATACTGTTATTTTTTTGCCCTTTCTTAGTTTTTGCACTGACTTCCCAATTCCAATTTGCTTCTTACACTATTCCCTGTTTGTTTTTTGAACTACCTCTAAATGGTGTGTAGTATATTTCTATTACTGTTGTTTTTATTTTGTTTCATCTATAGATTTTTAGTCTTTCATACAATTTCTACTGTGTTCTACTTCCTGTTTGTTTTTATTCTGTTTCATTGTTTCATACACATTTTTACTGTTTTTTGTACAGTTTCTATGGTGTTGTAATGAACCTCAGGGAGACTGGAATGGATTCAAGTGCAGAGCACAGATTTAATAACGGCAAGGGTACAAACACGGAATCTAAGAGTCGTAGTCAAAAATACAGGCAGAAGGTCAAAACCAGGAAAAACATAAGACAGCCAAAGGCACAAGAGGAGCGGCTGGTGAGGGAGTGAGCTGGTATCGGGCATCACTGATGTTCTACGTCCTGTTGTTTTTATTATTTCATTGATTGGTAAATATCTGCTTCCCTCTATGCTCATTGTCCTTTGCCTCATATATCTCCCCATATAGTGTGATCCGGAAGAATATGTTGAACAATGACATCTATGTTGTCAATAATACAATGCTTCACAAAAACATCTTGTCCTCAATGTATATCTGACAAAGTCTCATTCTGTTAGTGTACCCCACCAGACCATTTTCCTATACTCACCATATTGGAGGACCCCGTCCATTGTTGCTATGCTATGTTATTTTTTTTAGAATTAAACATGATATGATGGAATAAGGAACACATAATATCTAAGAAAATCGTAATATTGTTAAACATTTACATTATTAACATTCTGTGATTACTATGTTTATGTCCCTAACAGGGTGGAATACCTTCACAGTCTCTGTCTGAACAATCTACCCATAATTATTATTATTTGAGTGCCTGAACTTGACCAATATCTTTTCCTTACAGTTAAACATGTCACTATTCCGACATAATGCTAATAACATGAAACATCCGCCAAAATGTTATCGCATAACAGAATGACACTTTGTTTGTTACACTGTTTCTAATAATAATTACAATATTATCTCTTATATCACTTCAAGCAGAATAGCACAAAGAATCAGAATCAGAAAGAGATTTATTACCAAGTAAAGACAAGGAATTTTCTTTGGTCTGATGGTGCATAACAATAAACGTACTGTGCAGGGACAACAACAGGCTAGTGCAAAAGTGCTAAATACAGTAACAATTAAGTAACATATTAACAACAGAAGATATAAAAAAGTGTTTAAAGAATAAGACTGAGGTTTGATAGGATGGTTTTGGTGTCAGTGGGGGTCAGGATTACAGTCAGTGTTAGTGTGGGACTCAGCCTTGTTGATGAGGCCAGCTGCAGCAAGGAAGAAATTGTTCTTGTGCCGTGAGGTTTTGTTCCTGATGGACCTCAGCCTACTGCCGGAAGGCAGTGTTTCAAAGAGTTTTTGCCCAGGGTGGGAAGAGTCATCCACAATCTTTCTTGCCCGCCACAGGGCCATGGAGGCATGCAGGTCTTGGAGGGATGGCAAGTTGCAGCCAATCACTTTCTCAGCAGAGCGAATGATACACTGCAGTATGGCCTTATCCTTGGCAGTGGCAGCAGCAGCATAACAGATGGTGATGGAGGTGATGAGGGTAGGGTGTGGATATGATGGCAGTGTAACAGTGAAACATCATTGGATTTGTTAGGTTGTACTTCTTGAGCTGCTGCAGGAAGTACATCCTCTGTTGAGCCTTCTTGGTGAGGGAGCTGTTGTTCAGCTCAGACTTGAGGTCCTCGTTGATGATGTTGCCCAGGAAGCGAAAAGACTCCACAGTGACAAAGACCAGGACTGATAATAGCTTGTTGTTCACAACCTAAATCTGAAACACATAAAAGTAGAACAATGGAAATTATGCAGGTGTGCTTAATAACTTGATTCCAGGAGAGCAGTATAACTATAACATGGACGAAGTTCATACTTACACTTGATAAGATTACTGAATCAGTCCTTTAGTAGGTTTTCAAGATGACCAACCATGTCTTAGGTACAGGCTGTTGTTTTGATCAGGCAAAAATATATTTATAAAATAAATGTGTTGTATGTCTCTGGATGATTACCCTAGCTAAAACGATTGCAAACCTGATTGTCACGTATGCTGTATTTTTGGAGGGATAACAAAGCTAACGATGACGCTACTATTAATGCCTGGTGTATTGAGTGTCCACAATTGTATTATTTCAGATTGACATCAAAAACATTATTTTGATTACCGAAGGCCAGGCTACCCAGGTTGCAGTTAAATCTGTAGCAAACATGATGCTAGCGTTGTTAAATGTTTCCAAGTTTAAATTTAGTGGCTTATGTTTTGTGTGTCTACTAATGTCCTTATTTCAGATTAACAATACCCCCGTTAGTGAAAATCTTGTTACCTGCATGTTGTAGACAAAAGAAAGGAGACATCTCATTGGAAATTACTGTGACTTTGAAGTAACTAAATCACAGCTGCAGCTGGTCACATTACTAGGTTGGTTGCTAATTAGCAGGACATACTGTATAGGTAGTTAAGGCTAGTGTCCCACTATTATCTGACATTTCTAGCGACTGGAGGACTTAATCGTCTCAAGCATAACATGTAAATGCAATGGAAATCAATGGTACGTTTTGCAAAATATACCCTTTCAGCTTGCCCACCACCGATTTTTAAAGAAATGTATGCTAGCTTTCTAGTTAACACTTAATATATTGATGTGTCATTCTTAACTAAAACAAAAGTATAGCTATATAATGCAATTCAACAAATCAGTAATTCAACAATATGGATGTTTAGGCAGCCTGAGCATAAATAAACAAGTCAATATAATGTATTGTTGGAGGTTACTGTATGGTATCACACTCTTGTTGGATGCAAAACTTGTAAATCAAGAGTTGTTTTACATACATCAATGCTATTGTTTCCCTTTTATGTCTCTATGATGGATTCAAGACAATTTGACCAACGAAATAATTCAAATTGGTGCGTGTCTTCACTCTACTGAGATGTTTGTTGGTGTTTGTGGGCAAACTCTACGTAATCAGAGGTAAGCTGCAGTTCAATTACAACACAGGGAATGTTAGGCTCTGTGTTCGACACCAGAGTGGTGCCCTATCCAGTGGGGCAAAGTGAGAATGAGCAAAACAGTGAGCCAAGCAGTAAGCAAAGTAAGTAGAAATGATTACCATTTTCTCTGTACTGACATGTAATAGATTACAAAAAACAGACCATTACATTACCAACTAAAATATTGTAATCGGATTACAGATACCTTTGAAAAAAGAATAGTTGCGTGAAATAATTATGACATCTTGCATGGTTGATTTTTTTATTTAATGTTTTAAAATCATCATTATTTGAACCCAAATATAACAATTGCGCTTCTCAGTTGTGTGTGTGGTCATCATGCGCGCAAAGGTGGGTGCGCATAACTAGACTATTGAACAATGAAGCTCTACTTTAATTATCACCGGTTTTGGTTGGTTGGATGACTGGTAAAAATGGAGTATATCTACGATAATATTAGCCGACCCATATAAAATGTGATTTAGTTATCTACCATCGACGCATCTTTCTCAGAACAATGATAGGCCTACAGGAATTGTTTAGAAGATTAGGCAATTATTTGTTAGATAGCTGTAACATAGCGCTGCATTCAAGATAAAACATTATATGGAATTCATCACAATATTTGAGGTGAAAATGTGTGTCGGGAAGCAGTCTGCCAAAGGATGATGATTTGCATTTGATGCAGCCACCTCAGCTCCACACAAGTAGGCCATGTGATTCTGCTTGCTTTGCATCTCAGAAAATTGCATTCATTGGTTATCATTGTCTGCTGACGACATTGACTTTAAACTAATAATCATTAATTGCAGGTTACTTTTACATGGGTAAAACATATTTGTATGTATTCGCGTGCCTGGGGTTTCTGCAACGTTTTTAGAATGTTTTGTGGTTGTGGAGCAAAACATCAGACTACTGCAGATTTAGTGTACGTGCAAAAAGCTACAGATAGGGTGGCTTATATTAAATGCCTCCCTGGGTTAAATTTTCAAAGAAAGAGTTGTCGTTCATGATAAAAATTCACAATTTCAGCTGGATTTGGTTGACATGAGTGCTTATAGTGTGGAAAACGATAACGTGAAATTTATGTTAACATGCATAGATGTGTTAAGTAAATAAACATGGATTTGTGTGCAGAGAAATAAAAGCGCTATCGAGGTAAAGCGAGCATTTGAAGACATTAAAAGAACGAAGAACTCCACAAAAAGTCCAAACGGACAAGGGGAATGAGTTTTTTAATTCACATTTTGAAAAGTTAATGAAGAAGTGCAACATAAAACATTTTGCTACAGGAAATGTCAAAGCGAGTATCGTTGAGAGATTTAATAAAACAATTAAATCACGAATGTGGCAGTATCTCACAGCTGCGAACACTCAACGCTATGTTGAGGTTATTCAAGATTTAGTTCATGGTTACAACCATTGCTACCATCGGTTTATTAAGATGAAGCCTGTTTATGTTTGTGAAGAAAATGTTAGACTAGTTCTCAGGAACCTGTATGGTACAACAATGATGAGAAATGGTAATCAAAGTTACAAGTTCTGAGTTGGAGATACTGTGAGACTCTCAAAGTTGAGTGGGGTGTTTACAAAAGGCTATGAAATAGGGTACACAGATGAATATTTTACAATAACCGAATGCATTCCGCAGGTACCTCCTTTATATAGAATGAAAGATACGATGGTGATGTGGTTGTTGAGACCTTTTATGAACAGGAATTAATGAAAATAATCGTGGCTAAAGATAACACTTTTAAAGGGGAAGCAGTTCTGGATGAGAAAGTACAGAAAGGGAGGAAAATGAGTCTCGTGAAATGGCTTGGTTGGCCTGAGAAGTTCAATAGTTGGATAGCATCGGTCCTTGACCTACAAACTGGATAAAACACTAGGATTTGCTAGACCACGTCATTTACATCGACTGCGATCAGCATGGGTGACGGCAATTTCTACATAATGCTGCCCAGTAACCCGTCGAGACATGTCTGTCCAAACAATGGGAGTTCGAGCTATACCACAAAATTTGCCAAAGGTATAGATTTGAAAGGTGATTGGGAAGTGTCTTTGATAGAATTCCAGTACCAGCATACTTGGAAGACTTTTACATGTGGTGAAAATGCATTTGAACTACATGACTCGAAACACGACAAAACTTGGAAATATGAACTCAGCACCGGTTATTACAATGGCATAGGAAAACTAGAGGCAGAGATCAACATTTATTTAAAACCACCTGGTGTATGTGCGGGGTATGATGATTTTAAAAATAGAATATTTCTAAAAGGCGAGCCCCAATTTAGTGCAAAGTTGGAACAGATATTAGGCTTAAAACCAGACGAATGGTGGTACGCCCCATGGTACGCCCCATTCCTCACAGATATTCTGGCAGGGTTTAACACCCTATACATCTACACAGATATAATTGCTTATCAAAGAGTTGGGGCCAGCCATGTCCCGCTGTTGAGAACTGTACATATTGCAGGGAAAAAAAATAATTCACAGTGACGTACGACAAGCCACACTACGTACCTCTTAGTAAGAGTCAGTTTGATGTGATCTGTATTGAAGTAAAATCTGAACTATTCCGAGGGCTTTTCTGGAGGGCTATACCATTGTTGAAGCGTGGGTTATCAATAGCAAAACCACATTTGAAAAATGCAGTGAGGTATATAGTTGGCGAGGTGGTCAGCAGTGTTATGGCATGCCAAACAAAACAGCAGGATGGATCAGGATTGATGGTTATGACTCGAGGTGTTAGAAGGAGACCACCTGGTAGGAGGAGCCTACCAAAGAGTAAAAAACGCAAGAATGAGACACAAACAAGAGCCACGGTTAAAAGAAAACATACTGCTCGGAGGAAACTCAAAGCTATCCTACAACGTATGTCTGGTGAATGTATGAAAACAGAGTTGAATTTATTCACAGTTCCACACACAGACATCATAGTTCACAGTTCACACAGACATCAATTGAGAAAAAAAATCATACATTGAAATACCAATCCTATCAGCAATATCAGACGCAGCCCCTCTGGAGTTCTTTATTACTGGAAATGCCGAAGACTACGTTGACCTAAACAATACTTTGTGGTACCTACGCGTAAAAGTCACTAAACCGGACGGAACTAATATTGATGCCGGAACACATGTTGGGGTTATCAACTACCCGATAGCCACCCTATTTTCACAAGTGGATGTCTCCTTGGGTGATCGTTTAATTAGCCAGAGTAGCTACACATACCTCTACATAAGCTGTTATAGAGAGCATTCTGAATTATTTTTGTGATACATTAAAGACACAATTTTCAGACGGTTTGTTTTTCAAAGATGCCGCAGGTCACATGGATGTTACGAACCCTGCAGGAGAGAACAATGGACTCAAGAAATGGGCTGCTATTCAGCGGATATACATTTGAAATAATCGTACCTGTTCGTAGCGATATCTTCTTTCAAGAGAAACTCCAGCTAAACATCGTGGACATAAAGGTTAGGATGGTACGCTGTAAAGATAAGTTCTGCCTTATGGGGGCAGGGAATGTGTGTTATCGTCTGCATATATTACAAGCGTCACTCTTTGTCAAGAATGTGTCTGTTTCACCAGCCGTGAAACTTGGACACGCTCAAGCGCTACTGTCTACTCTCTCTCTGCATGCAGACATTTAGTTTACCGGTGGGAGGTCGTGTTTGCACCCACGAAAACCTATTTTTAGGACCCCTGCCAAAATGTATTGTCGTTGGATTGGTGGACAATGACAGTTTTACAGGAAGTTACACAAAAAATCCATTTAATTTCAAATATTGTAATTTGGAGTTTATGGCTATGAATGTAGACGGACATGATTTTCCTAGCAAGCCATTCCAACCAGATTACACAGTGGGGTCAGCGGTGTGTGAATTTTACCAATTGGCCTTAGCTTCAGGAAAACACCTAAAGGACCAAGCCTTGGCTATTGACAGGTCTGACTTCTTACACGGCTATGCCCTTTATGCATTCAACTGCGCACCGGATGAGGAATGCGGTCAGCACCTATCCCTGATCAAGTCAGGGAATGTATGAATTGAGATGAGATTCAGACAACCACTGCCCCACACAATTATTTTGGTTGTTTATTACATTTTTTACTGTATTATTTTACTCCATTATATATTATAGTGTCAAACCGGAAACAAGTCATGGTTGACTACTATTAGAAACAATAACCAAATGGCGTGGAAATGAATACCGCAGAGTTGACTGGTGTGATGAAGCAATTTTCATCTAGGATTCATTTCTATGGTCTGCTGACATGCAACCAACTACCTAGTGGACCAGTCTGAGATGTTGCACCAATGATAATTGTTAATACATATCCGAGCAATCACCCCGGGGAGCATTGTCTGGCTATTTACATCACAGAAAATGGCGCTGGAAGGTTTTATGACAGTTTTGGAAACCCCCCCCCGGATTTTACATATTTTCCCATGTCAATCAGTGCATTTCTGCAAACCTGTGAGAATGTGGAATACAGTTCAAAACAAGTCCAGGACATGATTTCAACCACTTGTGGACAACACTGTGTGGTCTTTATCTAATGACAAGAGGTCTGAGTAATAAAGATGCTATGTCTTTTTATATTGATGATTTATGAAAAAATGATGTGCTAGTCTCAAAGTTTGTATCTAAGATGTACCAGAGTGTCAGGGTTTATGCTTGTTTAGATAGTAAAAGACCATCTGTTTATCTGTACACGGGAAGTCACGTTCATTTAAAGCGCAACAGTAAATAGCCAATGGGCTAATGTGTATTCAGTATGAGATGTCTATAAAGCTGAGGTACAACCGGAAGTTTCTTTGAGATGAGAATGAGTGAGCTCGAGTTTGTAAGAACAAGTATCGAGCCACAAACATTATGAGCAATCGACTATCAAATGCTGCAATAAATAACTGAATTACTCTCTCCCTTGACAACCGGCTACGGATCAATATTTCTACCACTATACGAAACGGCTGATTTCTAACAGCATGTTGCCGCGACTGGATGGATAATCTTATCGGTTCTACTGAAGATCAACTGGACGGAACTTCTGAGCTAACAAGCTAACTAGCTAACCGAAGGAGTTCTTGGTTATACAGATGAACAGTGAGTCGTAAAGTTACACCATATAACAAACTGTCAAGATTGCACAAGCGTTTGGTGGTCAACTCAAGCCCTATGACGGCCCGACTAGGCCGCGATTTTCATCACGTGGAATCTGTCCATAGGAATGGACAGTCCATCTCAATTTAGTGGGACGTTGACCGGTGTTTTTCAGTGCTGAACTGTATTTCGTGTGGCAATAGTATGATGACACTGTATTTTCCTTTTGAGGATTAGAGAGTGATATTGTATTTTTCGGCGATTGTACAGGGACTTGTACAAGTAAAATAAAATGCTGTCCAGTTGTACAAATACAACAAGAGGACTGCAGCCTCTGACGCGCATGATGCGTTCATGTTGAAATACCATGGTGCGAATAGGACACCATCAAGAACGAAAAGGATCATTAACAACGATGCCTGGACTCGAGATGGACCGAAAGAAAAAGAACGTTTTCCAGCTAAACAAGATGGATTCTGAGGAAGTCGTGAATGGGTCCAGACGAAGTTGGAACAAAAAAAAGTTAAGATGGCCGAGAAAGGACAATAGTCGTAAGGCGGGAAAGGAGACAAAGGAGACAATCAAAATGGACGGAGATTCATTTCGTTTGACCACCTGGCTGACCGACAGTAGTCTCAAAATGGAGTCTCTGTTATGGGACCCGGGAATCATGGACGATACAAGGAACTGACGTGAATTTTCATAATCATTGATTCAGAGTTCTTACATTTTTTTTTCAAAAAATTTATTGTACCTAACTATTGAATGAAGCTGGAACTTGTCAAGGAAACTTGATCACTTTCCTTGGTTCTTTGCCAGGTTTATTTAATCAAATATTGCATATTACATGTAGTTTGAAAAGCACTTAGTTGGTATATAGCATGTTTTAATAGGCATTCTTAAGAGTTTTCTTAATTTTCACCCTAATGTTGAGTTACTGTGTAGATAATGATAAGCACATTTTTACAAACCGCAACAATATTAGATGGGTTGGACACTAAATCTTCAGTTAACGAAGGATATCGGCTAAGTTGAAAAATCTAACAAATCTTGCTACAGGTAGTCTGAGGACCATGTCAGATTATTAATGTGGGGGAATTTAAATTTCATATACTTTAAACAAACATTTGGCCTTTTTAATGCACCATAAATGGGTGAGCTAATGGCTCCAAGAAGGGGGGCAGACCCCCTGGGATGGCCCCAACCATTGTTTCCCATTCAA
The DNA here is from genome assembly GCA_016801175.1 of Esox masquinongy. NCBI lineage: Eukaryota > Metazoa > Chordata > Actinopteri > Esociformes > Esocidae > Esox > Esox masquinongy. The sequence goes on from JACXGI010018912.1 coordinate 10,609, forward strand.
TCAGAGCAGCCTATTACTAAAAGATACATTTGGGTTCAGACTGGTCTCACCTGTGGTAATTTGCCCAACATGAGTATATTCAGTTTTGGGATAATCAAACGTTAAGTGAAAGCTAAATATTTTCCTCTCAATAGCTTTATTGTTGAAATGTATGGTTTTGAAACCAACTGAAGTAAGGGTAGAGACGTAGAGTCATCCCCCATTTTTGCTGATAGAACAATCAATAGAACCACGGGCGTGGTCAAAATATGCATACAATTTGTGATTTAGGGTTTGGCTGATCGCCACTATTTGGACTAAAAATGTTTCAAAGTTTGTGAATTCCCCAAAATTTAGGAGGTAAATCAAGACACTGTTTTTTTGCCATGATGTAGTTTGGCCTTTGTCCTGTAAAAATGCTAAATTTGTGTGCTGTAGCTATGTTAATACAATCACCCTGGTGGGTGCAGCAGGTAAACCACTACAACATGAGCTGGAGTTTTTCGCTCCTACAATTTAGTTGCGCAGCTTATCCCTTAGAGGGTAAACCAATTTAGTTAGGCATGTGCCAAGAAACTACAGGATATTATAAATGCATTATAGCCAATTTTGCTGACCTGTGTGATGGCACTGAGGTAAAGTCAAATTTGAGAGCTGTTTAGCTATGTTAGACAAATTTGTTATATGGTTTATAATTCCTTTGCACAAGCGACCGTGCTGAACATTGATGTTTTTGATTGTGTTAGTGAATGTTTGTGTTTTTAACATTTTCACTTTGTTTTGATGAATATACAGGGTGCAACTCGTTCTTGACTGGATTCTAGATCCATCCCTACTGCCAATTCTCAATTTTTCATGTCCATCCTGTAATGATGGCCAGTGCGGGTTTAGGATGGCACCTCCTGTGGCCGTATTTGTCATTGTTCTGCATTCACTCATGGTGTCACTTTCCATTGACTAAATGAGGTGAAAGCAGGGCAGATGTATGATAATTGATTATGATTGGGCAGAGTTGAGCTTAGGGCTCAAAGCAAATCGAATTGGTATTATAAGGAGTTACGTAAAAAATTTAGTTTTCCTGTTTGCATAGTTATAAAGGAGCATTGGCATCTTTTACATTTTACATTTTCCATTCACAGGATTTGTTTTTAATTGGTTTATTTGGAAATTGTTTTGTTTGATATAATGTCTAACATTTTAATGGTTGAATTGATAAGATCTAACCATTTCTGATTTGGCTAAGCAAAGTCACGTCTGACAATCTCATTCCACTGCTAGCTGCTATCGGGCATTAATATAGCACAAGGAGTCAAACAACAACCAAGCCAGTTCTGGATGCAAAAGGAACTTTGACATAGACTATTATGGAAACTTGTCTAGGGTGTACGCTTCACTCTGATAATGGAACTTCTGAGATCCACAAGTTTTCAGGACTGATCTATTGTCTTCATTGTTGGGAATTGACAGAACAATACCCAGTGGATGAAAGTCCAATGGACTGCTGAACCACACTAATCGTTGTTTTGCAGTTATACTTTCAACAGATCAGGACATCACAATCCCTTTTCTGATGATACATCACATCACTGACTGGACACAGACAACTGAGTGTGTGAGTACCAGCAACATGTTCAAGAAGGATTTCCACAACAACACTGGTCGAATCTGTTTCAAATCTTCCTGACCACTCACATAGCAGAACGATGCCAGGGTCAGATCACTTGGCTTCTCACTCCATTTCTAGATGAATCATCGACAGTGAGATGAGAGCAGAATCCACCTGAGTCCTGAAGGACTCCACATACAGTGGATATAAAAAGTCTACACACCCCTGTGAAAATTCCAGGTTTTTGTGATGTAAAAGAATGAGACAAAGATAAATCATGTCAGAACTTTTTCCACTTCTAATGGGACCTATAATGTGAACAATTCAATTGAAAAACAAACTGAAATCTTCGAGGGGGAAAAATGAAAAATAAAAACCTTACAATAACCTGGTTGCATAAGTGTGCACACCCTCTTATAACTGGGGATGTGGCTGTGTTCAGAATTAACCAATCACATTCAAACTCATGTTAAATAGAAGTCATTACACAC
>JACXGI010018913.1:0-12644 GCA_016801175.1 Esox masquinongy
CCATCCCTCCCTCTCTCTCTCCCCTCCATCCCCCCCTCTCTCTCTCCCCTCCATCCCTCCCTCTCTCTCTCCCCTCCATCCCTCTCTTCTCACTTCCACAGCTGCAGACAGGAAAGCACCATTCCAATCACGTCCTCCCCCTATTTTCTACTTTTATCTTCTTTCTTTTCCTGTTTCTTTCTTTCTGTGTTAAACTAATGAGAAGGTCTAGCTCTGTGATGATGACAGAACGCAGAGTGTGTAATGTAAACGGCAGAGAAAGACACCCCAGGGAAGAGCCAGCTGCAACCCAAAGCCCGGAGGAGACATTATCTCTGATGATGATGACTAATGTGTGTGTTGCGTTATTGTACTCTGTTGTAATTGCATTGTCATCAGCAAAAAGGTCAGAAAAAAGGTCTTTATGCGCGTATCATGACAAGCACACCCGCTCTGCCCTTGACACATTAATTAAATTGGAGTTTGAGATACAACTCCAGTACATGTGAAACAATGGTGCCATGACTATTCAGACGATAGACAAGACATATACAAAGCCATCCGATGATGATGTATTCTTATTACATACATTTAGAAATTACAAATTTTTTCTTTTTTAAATACTATCCTTTGGCCTTGAAAATCCTTTGGCCTTGAAAATGTTCAAAGGGCACAGTGATATATAACAAAAAACTTTGTTTTTTTCCGTGTTTTGCATCATAATGTACAGCTGATGAAACTCGCATGACAAAAGTGTTAAGAAATAATCATTGCTATTTGCTGATAGTTGCTGGTTGAAAATAATATAATTTCCATAATAACCTCAATATAGTTAAACCCATAGGCTTTAACACTGGAAACACGTGATCATATATCTGAAAACATCAATATGCCTTAGGGCCCATACAATGGAGATGAGCTCAACCCTTAAAGTGGTTGTGGAACCGCAATGCTGTGTTGGGTAACTTAACAAACCAAAAATTAAGGTTTTTTCAGATTTTATATGAACATATTGACAATAGTCAGACAAATACATTTTGAAAAAAATTATTGGGCAGAATGATTCTATTTTATTGCAACTTAATCAAATGGCAAACCATGTAAATGGGGCGTTTTACTCCACTATTGGGGCAAAATGCCCCTCACTATGGGGTAAAATCTTGATAGCAGTATTTAAGTGAGTTAACAAACCAATTTTAACCATATATTGCACATTCCAATGTCCAAAGGCAAAAAGCTATGTATAAAATATTATTACAATTTCAAATAACTGTTGATGATTATTTTTAAATGTTTTGTTAACCGTGCAAAAGTATTAAGTTAAAAACATGAGATCAATAATATTGGTCAATTCATTCAATATCAGTGCCAATTGATAGGCCTATTAAATTAGATAATATATATTAATATATTTTCAGTCAATTAGCTATTAAACTAAAAACTGCTTGTATTAGACTATATGTTGAACTTTTGTTATATTTCAGTATATTTTTTGTCATATTTTACCAATATATTCTCAGGGGTAAAATACCCCCCGGGGCATTTTGCCCCAAAGGAGAGGGGCCGTTTAGCCCCAAACATGATCACCACAAAAAACAGGATTGCTATGAAAAATTATTACCATTTTTTTTCTCAGAACAAATGGATTACTTAGCCTAAGGCCTTCCTATTGACATATCAAAAATCAGTTTAGAGGTCTAACTTCACATGACATCACATGTCAATGTTTTCTAAACGACAAAAAATAAGATCAACTTATGTCAAAATCGGTTTTGTGGAGTTACTTTGCTCAGTTGAGATGCTTCAACAACATGTCCTAGATGAACAAAAATAGTGGCAACCAAGGAATGCGTGTAAATAAAATTTGCCATCAGTGGTTTGGTGGAGAATTACGGGGGGGGGCTTTTACAGGGAGGCGTTCAACACCCCAAGCCACCCTTTCTGCATCTATGCCATTCCGTTGAGTTTACCTTCAATGGTAAACCAATAGAGTTACTTGGTAGGCAAAAAAATATTTAATTCATTTGATACTGTTGTAAAAACTGTTGAAAACAGAAAAAGTGGAGCGCAGGAAATATTTTGCTAAAACAAATAAACCAGATAGAATAGGAATAAACGTGCTGCCTCCTCATAGTGTTATACCGAAATATATTCACTCTGAATGGTCTCGCAGGCTTAAATCAGCCTTTACGTTTGTTTTTAAATTTAGGCAGGCAATCCGGAGGACTCTCCACGCATTTGTTAACGTTCTCATGTTTGAGTTACGTTACAAATCGAAATGTCACATATTGTTTCTCAGCGGTCCGGAAATTCTTTATTAGCCCTTCTTGAAACATTTGTTGTTTTTCTATCGTTGTCGCCTGAACCAGTAATAGGGGTCTTTTGCGTAGGGGTCTTTCGATGTATAGTTACTTTAAATGGTTTGGTATTGTTGCTTATCCACAATGTTTAACTTACACTTCCGGTTAAACAGTTCAGAATGTCAGAGAGTCATGTGATTGTGAACAACCAGAAGTCACAGGCAACCAGCGGTATTTTTGGATTTGAAGATGGGGGACGATTTAGGCAATGATTGGTGGGAACAAAGGGATACTTCAGGTAAGCTGTATTTTTTATAGAAGCTGGTTATATCGGTGTGCCTTTGGGTGAGCAAATTACCGGCCCATCATGGTTCAGTTCAGTGTTCTTACCAGGGCTTGCTAGCTAGTTTGCAAACGATACTTCCACGCTTGGCTATTCTTTCCAAGTTAGGAAGCTCTTTATAATAAGCTACATAGCGAAGCTATTGCTGCTCTGTCCTCTGACTGCAGGCTTCTGTATTTCATGTTACAAACCAGCTGTGATTTCATAAGATTAATCTAGTTAACCAATACAACGTGTCTCATCCACGTGTATTTCCGAATGTTTTTTAAGCCTATAAAGGAACTCGATTACTTGACCGAAGTGTATTGTGGTAGTTGAAGTTAAACTCGTTTCTAGACCTGTAACGCAGAAAATAGTGTTCTCCTGTAGTTTTTTATTACTGTCATTTGAACTACGTATATGTAGAAATGCGCACGTTCTCCCTTTGAGGACATTCGTTTCTGACAGGAACATTGTGTATTTCTTTCCGTTAACCGGTCTTTACCAATACCTCTGTTAAGGTGCTTTCACGTCATTGACCACTAGAGGGTAATACAGTGATACGGGTTTTCTCAAATTCCATCAAGGTTATTCAAATCCTTCCCTACAAGGTCTGGAGCCTGCTGGTTTTCTGTTATACCTCGTCATTAATTGCAACTACTTGTTGTCCCAGGTCTAAATAAGTCATTAGAGGGTTTATGTCGAGAATTGAATTTGAGATCTCTAGACAACGTTTTAGGAACATACATTTCAGTAGAACACAAAATAGACAGATAAACAATTGCACGGAGTGGCATAAAATGCCTTATTCATTTACACTGCACTAGTAAGCATTTGGTCTCGGGAATTTGGCATCTGCAGTGTTTTTGAATTTTAAAGCAGTGTACAGCAGTAGTTGTCACAAAGAGCTTTTATCCAGCCTGAAACTCCAAACCCCATTTCTGTCTGAAATGCACTGAACCATTTCCACTAAATAGATCACATCTGTATCTGTTGCGTTGCTCAGAATCTCCTGTCTGAACATTCAGTGTTTTCCACAGAGTTTAGAGCAAGGCTGCTGTTCTTTGTTCTGTCCCGTGTTAGCAGTGCTGTTTGTCCCTCTTGGGGTGCCATAGCCTTGAGGTTTTGGGATCCTAGTGGGGCCGGGCTTCCGAAACACTTCCACAGGAACCTGACAGAAGGAAATAGAATCATGTCATTCAGCTGTTCATGACAAGTTATAAGACCCGGAGTACACAAACAAAAATATAGATGTGGGGAGCAGAAGGATTTCTGCCCTGAAATTAATAAATACTCAACGGCCACTTTATTAGGTGCACATGTTTGTTAAAGCAAACAGCGAATCTTGTTGCTGAATATCAACATATGCATGGAGCCTGCAGACAGGGTCAAGGGGTTTAATTGTTGTTCGGCCAAATGTTAGAATAGGGAAGATGTGATGTAAGCGACTTTGACAGTGGTATTATCGTGAGTGCCAGACATTGTGGCTCCAGTATCTCATAAACGGCTGACCTCCAGGGATTTACAGAGAATGATGTGATAAACAAACCATTCAGTCAGTCCCAGTTGTGTTTGAACACCTTATTAATCAGAGAGGCTGGAGGAGAGTGGACTCGTTCAAGCTGACAGAAAGACCACAAGTACTGAAATAACCACTGCCACCTCCCCGTCAGTCTGTCGCCGCCTCCCCGTCAGTCTGTCTCCGCCTCCCCGTCAGTCTGTCTCCGCCTCCCCGTCTGTCTGTCTCCGCCTCCCCGTCTGTCTGTCTCCACCTCCCCGTCTGTCTGTCTCCGCCTGCCTGTTTGTCTCCGCCTCCCTGTCTATTAATCGCCATGTCAGTGTAGCTTGCCTGTGTGATATCATTTTACTTTTGTTGGTCTCTCTGAAGTCACACTCCCGTGGGGCCGTTGTCACACCAAATAGGTTTGCCTAGCCACAGTGATGTCATCAGCACAGGAGACCCTCCATGTTTGTCATCTTCCCTTATGTCATGCTCCCTGTAACTTCATAGGATAGGATATAGGCCTACTGCTGGATATAGGCCTACTGCTGGATATAGGCCTACTGTGGGATGTATATATGGCCTAATGAATATCCTACAGGAAAGTGCGCGTGCTAAAACCACTATGCTTACCATGTCAAGCTCCTCTAACCTGTTACACTACGTAATACTGAGTGTGTTTAAATGTACTTGCAGGTTTAAAGGTTGTTCTGATTCCGGTAATGAAATAATGCTGGCGTGTTACCTGACCCATGTTGTCCTGAGGCACGTCCAGGGGCATTCAACGCTTAAACTTAAGGTCCGCTACTTTACATTTGAAAAGGTCTCCTTGAAATAGATCTGGTTGGAGAGAACATTTTTCCATAAAGATTAGCTATGACCTTCCCCTTCCTTTAGTGAGTAGACTGTACACAGTTCCTCTCAGTGTCTCCACTTTTGATGTGAGCTGAGTTTTCCACCAAACTGTGGGACAAGACCGCAACCACACACACACACACACACACACACACACACACACACACACTCTATCTACAGGTATATGCTCATGCTGGGTTTGTGGTGTGATACAGATTCATTGGTGATGACGTGAGCCTGTGGACACTGATCCAAGTAAACATTTTTATGCTGCTTTTTTTTTCTCGGTTAATCTCTGTTGTGAGCCTCCAATTCATGGTAAAATTTTCTGTATTAAGGTCTCACATAGTAAAATACCTAACTTAAAGCTATTTTCAACCAATTAGAATTGATATTATGTAGGCACTTCACACTGAATGAAATTAGACCATTGGAGAAATATATAGACTAGCCTAAAAAATAATTATCCTAATGAGCTAGGGTAATGTAAATTAGAATGTCAAAATAATAAACAGAAATCCATAACCCTTAGGTAAGTGGACCCAGGAACAGCAAAAATCAGACAACAACGTTTTAATGGTTTGTAAGACAAATTCACACAGTAAATAAAAGGCACTCTGCAGAAATGTTAGACTATAGAAGCAGTTGATGAAGGCATTGTACGTACATAGTCATTGAGGTGAGATCACACAAAATTAGTTGAAGTGCTTTTCCTGCCCATACTGTCTGGTAGAAAAACATTGTTGTTATTATAATAATAATAAGTAGTAGTATAGTAGTATAGTAGTAGTAGTAATAGTCCTATTATGACCTGGCTGACACAAACTAAGTTCCTGACACCAGGCTGAGTACGGTCTCACTGGTCTGGATAGGAGCCTATTGTTACCAAAATATTTACTCAGAAAATGTATCTGTGTTTTGATTGGTTCTTATTTACTAGCTATTTGCACATGCAACATCGCAAGCCCCCTCGTCAATTTTCTACGGCAGTGATTTTGGAAACATGTAATCATGACAGGTTAGTTTCGTGGGGCAGTGCTTTGGTAAAATAGAGCAGAATTTATTAAATTTGAAGTGATATCCAACTAGACTTTAGATTAATCAGCTTGATATCCAACCAGCAGCCTATTATCAGCACCTCTTGCCGCCAACATCAAAACACCCTTTCCAGTCTCTGAAGTCTGGAGGGTTTTGTGTCCGGTGTCAGCCACGCTAGTAATATTGGGATGATCTGGCTCTTTAGACATGCTAGTTTGGGCTGATTCTTTAAATGTGCAGGAAACTGGTTGGCAATGCGAGTATGGGGTGGAAAGCAAAGTAATTGGTCAGGTACTTCTGGAACGATGGGAAACCTGGATGTCACCTGGATCAACCGCTTGATGCTGAATGACAACCGGAATGTGATTGGTTGATCGTCTGCTAGTGGAAGCTCTACGTCCCTACATAAGATACAGTTGTGCTCATATGTTTGCATACCCTGGCAGTAATTGTGAAATTTTGGCATTGATTTTTAAAATATGACTGATCATGCAAAAAAAACTTTTTTTTAAGGGTAGTGATCATATGAAGCCATTCATTATCATATAGTTATTTGGCTCCTTTTTAAATCATAATGATAACTGAAATCACCCAAATGGCCCTGTTCAAAAGTTTACATACCCTTGAGTCTTTGGCCTTGTTACAGACACAAAAGGTGACACACACAGATGAAAATGGCAATTAAAGGTGAATTTCCCACACCTGTGGCTTTTTAAATTGCAATTAGTGTCTGTGTATAAATAGTCAATGAGTTTGTTAGCTCTCATGTGGATGCACTGAGCAGGCGAGATACTGAGCCATGGGGAGCAGAAAAGAACTGTCAAAAGATCTGCGTAACAAGGTAATGGAACTTCATAAAGATGGAAAAGGATATAAAAAGAACCCTTGCAAATGCCAGTCAGTACTGTTCAATCACTTATTAAGAAGTGGAAAATTCAGAGATCTCTTGATACCAAGCCAAGGTCAGGTAGACCAAGAAAGATTTCAGCCAAAACTGCCAGAAGAATTGTTTGGGATACAAAGAAAACCCACAGGTAACTTCAGGAGAAATATAGGCTGCTCTGGAAAAAGACGGTGTGGTTGTTTCAAGGAGCACAATACGACAATACTTGAACAAAAATGAGCCACATGGCCACAAAAAAGCCTGGTTACAATATGCTTGACAACACCTTGACACACCTCACAGCTTCTGGCACACTGTAGAGACAAATGGGCAGCTATACCATCTGCAAGAATTCGGGGCCTCATAGACAACTATTACAAAAGACTGCATGCTGTCATTGATGCTAAAGGAGGCAATACACAGCATTAAGAACTAAGTGTATGCAGACTTTTGAACAGGGGTCAGTTAATTTTTTTCTTTGTTGCCATGTTTTGTTTTATGATTGTGCCTTTCTGTTATGACCTACAGTTGAATGTGAATCCCATAAGAAATAAAAGACATGTTTTGCCTGCTCACTCATGTTTTCTTTACAAATGGTACATATATTACCAATTCTCCAAGGGTATGCAAACTATTGAGCACAACTGTATGAGCTCTAAGACAATTCCCTTTCAATATTTTCTAAATCACATCTTGACCGACTTTCAAACAAGAACCAACAAGAATCTTGACCAACTTTCAAATTATCACAAAAATATTTCCTTTATGATATTAACTAAGATTTCTATTAAAAAAATAGTAAGATAAAACCTGCTTTCATTTTTATGTGCGTGAATTCCTTGCATAGAGTGGATGAACATATTTTTATAGCAAGAATGATCCATTTTAATAACCAGAGCTTTCTTCATAGATCCGTGCTGCATTCAGTACTTCAAATGCTGTTAAATCCTCCTGAAATGGTCTCAGGCGAGCAACTCTATGCCAAAGCCAGCATCGCCATCTGGATTTTTGTGTGAATTGTAGACGTACTCTTAGGGTTGGGTAAGGGGAGATGGTTCACTAGGGGCTGCGTCTGGATGGATGCATTTGAATCATGAGGGCTGTTTGAATCATGAGGGCTGTTTGAATCATGAGTGCCATTTCAGTCACACGGGCCACTTACTGTAATGTGTGAGTGTTGTGTGATAGCGGTTTTGGCAGGGGTGATGGTGATGCTACTGGTGATCTTGCTGCTGCCTTTGACATGGCAACCATTGGTTGTCACCGGTGTCCTTGCCCCTCCCTTAGGGGTGTGGCATGTTCCAATAGACTGGTTTTGGGTTATACCACTGATGGACTGGATACAGGGGCTCCCAAGGTGGATGTGAATCTTATTGTCCTCTGTTGTAATGACGCTGGGACCGGTGCAGTTGGACCTCGTGATCTGACAGCTGTTCTGCTTCTCTGGACCCACCTGGAACACGGCTTGGCGTATGACTTCTGCGCTTTCCAGTGATCCAGTACTGACTTTTACCATCTGGATAGGTGAGCCTGTGAGGTCAGGTGACACTGATCTGGAAGAGTCTGGAGAAAGGACTGTGACGGGAGTCATGCCGGGAGGGGAGACAGGCTCTGAGCATGGGGAGTGCTTTGATCTGGCCACTGGGGAGATGGCTGTGTTTGGGATGATGGTGATTCTCTGCTTTGGTGAGGCTCCGCTAGTGGGGATGACCGCGGTGCTGGTGTATGATGTGGCGTTGTCAGCAGATGAGCTGCTGATCTCCAGTGTGGCTGTGTTAAGCCCGTGTTCAGGTGTCACCTTGATGTGTAAGGGCTGCCCGGCTGTATGTGCAAGCATCACGTCCCCTTTTTCCTTCAACAGTTTGCCTTTAATGGGAGGCTGATTGTCCTTCTCTTTGGGTGAAGGTATTCTGAAGCACCTCACGTTCTTTTGGTGATTCAAGCTTTCAGTGTTGTTCAGTGTAGTTGAGTAGCACTTGTTGAGGACGCGATTCTTGTTTTGCTTTCGATCCTCTCTATCGATCTGCTCATGCAGTCTACTGCCGAGCTCCAGCGGAGCCAGACCCATGTTGACAAGTGGCAGGGTGTATGTGGGCTCTGTCTGCACCTCCTTGGTAGACAGGAGGAGGTCTGAGAAGCGTCTTCCAGTTATGCCTGGCCGGAGGCTCTTGCTGAATTGTCGGTACCTCTCCACCTCATGGGTCAATCCTTCCATCTCCCTGGCAAGCTCCCGGTTCTTAACCTCCTGCTGGGTCAGTCGCTTCTTCAGGGTGGAACTGTCCATCTGTACACGACAGAGGGACTCCTCTGTTCCCATAAGCTTCTGTACCTTCTCTTTGAGAGCCTCCACCTCCCTTCTAAGGAGGACAGCCTTGACCTGCTCTTCCTGGAGTCTCCTGAGAAGTTGATGCTCCTGGTTGTTCTCTTTCTCTCCCTGCTGGTACTTGGATAGTTCTCTCCTGGACTCCTCCAGCTCATCTGCCAGGGCCCTGGCTCTTTCGTGCTCCTTGGACCACCTCTTCTCCAGGGACTCAAAGTCCTCCTCTGCCTTCATCAGCTCAGTCTCCACCACTCCCTTCTGCATTAGTCTTCTTCTCAGTCTAGCTACCTCCTGGGTGAGTTCTTTGACTTTGTTGTCATCCTGTTGGTAGCAGTGATTAGTGTTGTCCAAAAGGGGGCTCTTAACTTCCTGACTGAATTCCCCCCTTTTGACCTCTATGACCTCAATCGTTTTTTTCATGGTGCTAACTCTACTCTGCAAATCTCTGGTCTTATCCTCCTCCGTCCTCAGCCTCAACCTCAACTCGTCCCGTTCTTTAGCCACACTCTGAATCCTTTCCTCCAGCTCTGCTTTAGACCTCAGAGCACTGTGGCTCTCCCCAGTTAGTTTATCTGTGGCTGTTGACACACTGTGACGCTCCGCCAGTTGTATATTATCTTTCTTCTCTTGAAGTTTCTCCTCTGTCCACCTGAGTCTCTCTGCCATGTTTTTCCTCTCTTCGACCAGCACCACTGTGAGTGTTCTCAGCTTGGCAAAGTCCTGTCTCAAGGCCAGCTCTGATCTTTCCATTTGGCTTTCATTGGCTTCCAGTTCCCTCACCCGCTGCCTGAGGATATCCAGCTCTCCAGACAGCTGCTTAATGCTGGCCCTCTCCTTATCTAGGCTGCCCTGCAGAGCGTTGCACTCCCGCTTGCTTTTTCCCAGAGCCTCTTCCAGTCTGTCCAGGTCGCTGATCCGGCCATTAAGCTTGTCCACCTCTGCCTTCAGGCTGCGGCTTTGGCTAGACTCCCTCCCCAGTTTGCGGTCCAGGTCCCGGCATTGGTCTCCCATGCGGACCAGTTCTTCGTCTTTTCCTTCCATCTCCACCACCCTCATCCTCAGCTTTTCCACCTCTGACAGCAAGCCAGGGCTTGTTGCACACCTGTTTCCCCTGTGACTTAGTCTGTCCCTCAGCTCTTGCAGTTCCTCCTCGGCCCTCTGAAGGGCACCCCTGGTCCCATCCAGCTTGTCTAGTTGTTGGCTGAGGATGGCCAAACGCTGACGCAGCTGTTGATTCTGGGCATCTTCATTGGCCAGCTTGGCTGTCATGGCTTCCTGGTTGAGGTGGAACTAGGTAACTTGCTTGCGTAGCCCTGCCTCCAAATGAAGGACTTTCAACTCCTCACCCTTTGCCCTTGACTGGGTGGAGTTCAGCTATTGTTGGGCATGGGTGGCAATGTCCTTCAGTTCCTGGATGCGTTTGCTCTGCTGGGAATGCTGATTAGTCATTCAACGCTGTTTGTCAATGACCAGCAATGCAAAAGACTTGAACTTTAAAGCAGAAACCTCTGTTTCACGATCCTCCTCCTTTCTTTCCCAGTAGGCTTTCTCCTGGTGAAGCAGTAACTTCAGTCTGTGAGAGAGACAACAATTTTATTTAAAGGGAAAGGTTGGGTTCACAGCTATGTAACACGAAAGTCTACCTGTTGCAGATTTATGAGCATTTATGAGTCGTGAAAAAGTACACCCCATGGAAAGCTGACATTTTTGTAAATATTTGGACACATGGATATTGAAGCAATATTCAAAACACATGAATTGATAAAAGTAACCTAATTTAACAAATCACACAAAAAAACATTTATGCGATTAGAATGAACATTAATGCATTTTCTTTAGTACACCCCTACCTTTACCACGTCATAAAAACTGGCTTGTATTAGAATCAGGTTCACCAAAACACAAGCACATCATTAGAAACTTGGTCTTCATCATATGGGAATGTGGTAACGTCATGCCAAGGTCAAAAGACCTATCTGAGGACCTCAGAAGAACAATTATGGATGCCCATGAATCTGGTAGGGGTTACAAAGCTATTTCCAAGCAATTGGAAGTACATCATTCCACTGTACGATGGATAGTCTACAACTGGAGAAAAGTCCAGACCACTGGCAATCTACTAGGTACAGGTCATCCTACCAAATTCAAGAGTTGACCGAAAAATGATCATATTGGTCTCTAAGGACCCCAGGATAATAAGGGATTTTCAGACTTCTCCTGCCACAATCAGTTTTATCGTGCATGACTCAACTGTCAGAAAGAGACCGCACAAACTTGAGTGGTCTAAAACGAAGAAACCTCTGCTCTCAAAAAAGAATTTCAAGACACAACTAGGGTTTGCCCGACAAAACCTGAGTGAAAATGAAAACTACTGGAACATGTGCTCTAGATAGATGAGTCAAAGGTGGAGTTGTTTGGCCGCAGTGCCGGATCCCATGTTTGGCAAAAACAAAACACGCCTTTGAACAAAACAACCTCATACCAACCGGAAAGCATGGAGGCGGTGACATTCTGGTTTGAGGCCTGATTTTCTGCCTCAAGGCCTGGCCAACTTGCCATCATTAGGTCAGCCATGAAGTCTATTGTACCAGAGAAGTTTTGAGGAGAATGTGAGGTCGTCTTTCAAAATCCTCAACATGGATCTGGCAACAGGACAATGATCCAAAACACACAAGCACATCTACAACAGAATGTCTCAAAAAGTAATGTATGGCTATGGAATGATAGAATCAAAGCCCAGATCTTAATCCTATCGTCTGGGGGGACTTGAAGTGGACTGTGTATGCAAGAAAGCCCTTGAACATGACACAGTTTAAGCAGCACTCAAAAGACAAGTTGGCAAAAATTCCTTCCAGTCGATGTCAGAGAGGGATAGACAATTACAAGAAACGCTTACATTATTTCACCAGCTATCTTGCATTAGGTTACCTTTCTGTCAAAAGTGTTGAAGCAAAGATTACATATCCAAATATAAAAAATAGACAACTTACTTGACATGAATGTACATTCAGTCGCATCTAGACGTGAAAATAGCTGCCTGTATTGGTCACAACTGAATGCCATGTTTCTCTATGTAGAATCCCCACTTACACACACACACACACACACTATCCTGTGTCAAGTACAACAGACTGCTGTAGTGAGCTAATGTTCAGACAGGAAATGTACCATGTCCATGACTGAAACATCATTTCCTCCCTGTTCTGTGGCTCTCCTTACTCTCTCCAGGAACAACTCCTTATCCCTGTTCCATGGCTCTCCTTACTCTCTCCAGGAACAACTCCTTCTCCCTGTGCTCTACTGGCATGTGTTCCTACTAGTTACTCCCCTGGCCTGCTGGCAGTTGCCAGGATGTTTTTACTGGCATTAGAAATGGTGCCCTTGGCTGCGAGAAGACACTTAATGAAGGTGATCCTCTAGCCTGTATAAAACTCCCTTAATGAAGG
>JACXGI010018914.1:0-12675 GCA_016801175.1 Esox masquinongy
AAAACAGGTTAGTGTACATTTAGAAAGGCATCAGTGGATGATACTGTCTGAGGTCCAATAATCCAGGATACCTCACCTGGAATATGACAACATCTGCATCAGAGAGTTTGCGTTGTTCCTCAGTGAGGTCAGCAGAGAGCCGTCCCTCCTTCCATGCCAGCATGGTCTCCTCTCCGTAATGGAAGTGCTCAGCATCCTTCACCTCTCCAGTGATGTCATCAGCCGTAGCAGAAGGTTTAAACTTCATGGCATACAGGTCAGACACCTCCACCTGACACCCCTGAGCCGTCAGGACCGCCACAGCCGCATCTTTGGCTGCAGCGTTAAACGACCCAGCACTCTGGTGGGCGTATACAATCAGTACCTTCTTCATGGCTGAAACAGAAGACAAGTCAATCCATCAAAACCTGCCTGGATGAAGAAGCCATCATGAAGTTTGATTACTCAGCCAACATTACAAAAACAAATGTAAAGGTAATTGCACAAATAACTATGAGGGTACAATTGAAACTGGAGCTACAACAAACTGTTCAGTTTGCAAACATCTTCCGATTGACAATTTTGCCAAGGCTAATTTCAAATGGTCAATAACAGGTCATCTTCATTTCGTCACCTGCCGTTCCAGTAACCCTGTACTGTTGAAGTTGTTTTCTATGGGACACCCTATGCAACTTCTGTCTCCATCCAGAACATAATGGATGCAGTTACAAGAAAAGGTGCTCTCGAAAGTCAAGAACATTGGATGCAAACCCTGCATTCTAGTTTGTTTAGCACCACAATCTTAAATTCAGACACTACATCTGTAAGCCTTATAAAATTGTTAACAGGCAGACATCATTAATGTGCACTGTTTAAAAGCATCAAGCAATGAACAGTTTCGATGCAAGCCTCAAAGGAATCAGAAAACTTCAGCTGCCCATCACTACAAATAACTCAGAAGCAATTTGACTATTACAATAATCTTACACTTATAACCTCACTTACCCATGATCAAGTCTGTTTCACACTGTCTGCTGCTAACAACAAGTTCAAGCTTAAAATATCACAAAAACTAACTCATACTTACACAAGCCTGAGACTACTGCTTTTATCCTGCTCTGTTAGCCCAAACACACCCTCTCACACAGCTGCCTGTCAATGAGCAATCAAGCTAATTGTAGGCGTCTACGAAGATATCAGATGTGCGTTCAGCTCACTTATACATTTTCTATGTTGTGCAACAGATAGTACTGAACAACGTATTTCCACAAAATACTTGAGCAGACTTTGAGGTGCATTTGCTTTTGTTTGGTGGGTGTAGTGTGGCATTATGTGATGTCATGCTGACAGCATTCCACAACTCACACTGCCCACTGTTTATTCAGAACAGAACACTTGGTTCCTTGACAAAAGTAAACATTTTTATTGTGACCCCTGGACAAACACCAGATTTAACTTGTGACGTTGAATTGGGTTTGTATGTCTAGGGCTACAACAAAAATATGTGCTGTCAGGAGTGTTTCAGGGCCAGAGATGGGAACCAGTGGAGCAGGTTGAGAAGGGGGTTACAGGACACATGGTACCGAAGATTTAAAACGTACAACCATTTTTGAAAGCAGTCTGAGAAAATTGAAGTATAAATGCTTGTATCAACATCAGAATATTGTGATTGATGAATTTTGAAGCTTTGGATGTTTTGGAAAGTGGGTTAAGGAGTAGAGAGGAAGCTAATTATGGGGAAATATCAGGAAATATCTAATTTTCCTTTATATTGGCACAGTGGGTAAAGTGCTGAAATCTGGAAAAACTAAACAGCAAATTCCCTTGAGATGGTAAGGCTTAAAAACTTGGCAGAATTGTAAAGAGTACTGGCCTACACCATCCTTTGCAATTTCATGCCAACTGTTCACATCCTTCTCCCTGAAGCTGCTATTCACACTTGCACACTATGTTACGCTCAACGTGAAAACAGCTTGGACCATGCTCTATTGTGATGAACTCAAGTTAAACTAATCATCACTCTCCAGGCAGGCAGTGGCCTCTCCGTAGTCCCACCGAGACCTTGGCACGTGGTCACATGAAAAGGAATGCCTGACCAACACAAAATGGGAATTAAAGCAAACATCGGCTGACACATATTCTACACACACACACACACACACACACACACACACACACACACACACTCTAACACTCACGGACGTACCTAAAGAACAACTGTTACATGAGTGATACACACAGGTACAGTTGGTCACATTCTCTCTCCTTTCTTGTGACATCAGAATAGATCTGCCTTTAGCTGAGTCGACTTTGTCAGTCATTCTCTGTGTTATATGTACAGACTAGAACAGGATACTGCAAGACTGTAGCCATCCAATGTGAAGATCCATGTTCCATGCTGGTTTCTGACTTTTGTGTATTGTGTTATTCACCTTGGAAGGTTTTACACTCCACTAAAGGTTTATGAGTTATTTTCTTTATGCTGAATTTGTGTGATGGTACATGTTTTTCTTGTGGATGTTTCTTGTTAGTCTTACATCATGTGTTGTGATGGAGGTGTTGGGTCTAGGACTCGGTCGGGCTTCAGCCGTTAAAAACAGCTCAACAGAAACATCTCCACCCCGCATAAAACATAGACCATGCAGTATAATGAGGGAACAGACCACACAATTTACCACACACTCGAGAACACATTCAGACTGAATGAGTGACGCTCGGGGAGTGAAATGGGGAGGTACTGCTTCCATCTTGTGGTGATTGTGTTGCATTACAGTACATTTAGTGGAAATTATCCTGGCATGCAGTGCCGGCTCTAGCCTTTTAGGGACCCAAAGCAAAATTTGGTTTGGGGACCCCTCTCCCCTATTGGTGGCTCCTTAGCGCTCAGAGGCCCTGTGGCCCTGAGCAACCACTTATGTTGTTTATGCCTAGAACCGGCGCTGCTGGCATGGGTTTGGGTTTAGTATTATATACAAAGCGTAATGAAATCTTTCATTTGTAAAGCCAAGAGAGCACTCATTGACACCGTAGTTAATGTCATGAAGTGTACATTAAAACAAGACTTGCAATAATGCAGAACTCTTGGTTTGTAAAGAACATTTGGAGGATTGGAGTTTTGGAACAGGGCCAATCAGTGTGTTTAATCAATGCTGACAGGTGTATGTAATAACCCATGCTTGGAGGCCATTCACTAAATGAGAAACAGGGAGGAGTCAGGGGCAGGATCTAATGGACTATAAAATATGCTCTTAGTAGAAATTGTCTTATTGTGGTTGCTGACACACTGACATATAGAATCATGGGACAGCTGCAGAGAAAAGCTCTACATTTAATGTCACTTCTGGGTTTGGCCTGGCTGTGTGAAGGGTCTTTGAGAGGGCTGTCAATCTACAGACCAACTGCCTCCTTAAACTATAAGGATGCCCCGCAGGCAAGACCTAATCCCGTGGCGCCAGTTCAAAACCCAATTCCCTTTCCTGCCAGGATCCAAAAGCTTCCCCAGGCCCCGTCCAAGAGCCCGGTCACAACCCGGCCTCCTGCTCAACAGTCTGTGGTGAAGGTGATTACCCCTCCGGAGCACATCAAGAGTGTGGGCGCCCGCTGTGGGGAGGACATCGTCCAGGTGGAAGTTAAACTGGACCTGTTTGGGACTGGTCAGCTGGTGAAGGCGGAGGACATCTCCCTTGGAGGGTGTCTCTCAGTGGGACTGGACCTCTCCGCCCAAGTCCTTCTGTTTGAGTCGGAGCTGCACACCTGTGGAAGTGTGCTGACGGTGAGGCGCTTCAGAAAAGTGTCCTGAATTGCTAATGTCATGCTTCAACATGTACTGTAGGACTTCCACGTAAATGTTACTGTGTGTGTGTGTCCATGTAAGATGACTGAGGACAACCTCATCTATGCCTTCACTCTGCTCTATACGCCAACCCCGGAAGGTGCCAGTTCCATTGTCAGGACCAACAGCGCCACTGTCCGCATTGAGTGCCACTATCTGAGGTGAGTGTGGCTGTCCATTGTCACGTTCAAGCCGTTAAGCGGCTGCTCTTAGAAGAACATACATCGGCGCTTACGTTAGTTATCGTGGTTTCTCATGCTGGTCCCCTGTGGCGTTTGCTCTTCAATGCAAACGTGACCCCTAACCTCTGTGCCTACCCCAGGAGACACAATGTGAGCAGCAAAGCGCTGAGGCCTACATGGCTCCCCTACTCTGCCACCAAAACATCGGAGGACTCCCTCTCTTTCTCCCTCGCGCTCATGACCGGTGCGTAACCATTGAAACGAGCGCACCTCACGCTCCGTCTCCGCATGTGGTTTTGATACGGTACTTGTTTCCTACGTGTTTCAGATGACTGGATGTACGAGAGGCAGTCAAAGGTGTACTTTCTGGGAGACATGATTAATGTGGCCGTATCCGTACAACAGTATCACCACGTGCCCATGCGTGTGTTTGTGGACAGCTGCGTTGCCACCCTGGTCCCTGACCCCAATTCTGCCCTGAGATATGACTTCATCCGAAATCACGGGTAAGGCCAATATAAAACGCATCTAAATGTTATTGCCAGGTCTTCAATTTCTGTTCATAAATTAACCTTTTCCTTCATGTGAGACCTTGTTGGCTTTGCTTTCCACTCATTCTTGACATGTGATTGTATAACCATTAGGTGACCAGGATGTGATAACTCGCACCTTTCCCACCAGGTGTTTAACTGATGCGCTGCAGACAGGCTCCAGCTCTCACTTCCTGGACCGGACCCAGCCAGAGAGACTGCACCTCCAGCTGGAAGCCTTCCGCCTCCAGCAGCAGACCAGCTCTGAGGTGAGTTATTCTGTCTGTGCTGGGGACCAGCAAGGGAGGACGTCAGCTGATTAAAGTCAATGCCTGATGGACTAAAGGCTGTAACTCATCAGATTTGGGCCTGTAGTCACAATGACTGACTATTTATTGCGATTTTCAGGGCTAAACCGATCCTACCTCAGAACTCATACAATTTTAAGTGCTGACCAGCTGTTGGAACTGGCCAATTCTATTTCTTTTACATGTCACATGGCAACGCTGTGCTGCGCACACATTAGGATTAAACCAGTTCCGTTTCCACTAGTTAACTGAAGTCTCTCCCACAGATGTATATCTCCTGTCTTCTGAAGGCCACTGTAGCAACAGCTCCTCTGGACACGGAGCACAAGGCCTGCTCGTTTGCTTCAGGAACTAATAAGTATGTATGGGTTTCTCTTCTATATGAATTATTAGGGGCTTATCCTGCTTATATTGTGGTCACCACTCTGCTCTTCTCCAGGTGGGTGGGAGCTGATGGGGATGATGTGGTGTGTGGCTGCTGTGAGACATCCTGTGGTCAGAGAAAGAGGAGGAGTCTGCCAACTACAGGTGTTAACATCCCACAGTTAAGAGATCAACTTTCAGTTCCACAAACATCTGATGACACTCAAATGTCCCACAGTTTTTCAAGTTTAATTCATCAGACAATTTCGCCTGGTGATTCAGTCATGTGACCTGTCCTTAACCCAAGTCCCTCCCAATTTTTTTTGAATGGTGAAAAACCTCTAGTGATGTTAGTCCTCTACCCATCAATATAGGCCTAACATCTTTCCTAGGGATGTAGAATGGCAATAATCCAGAATGACTGATGATAAAACTATTTGGAGAGTTTCAATCCATCTGTAGATGCTTTACAGCAAGGGTGTACAACTCTAAACAGGGACTGGAGCCTGCTGGTGTCTGTGAAGACCCCTTCATAGGTTTAAATCAGTCTGTGATTAGACAGCTCGAAGAAGAACATTAAGTGGAACTGGCTTTGAGGTCCAGAGTTGAATACCCTAGACTCTGCATGCTGTTAGTTACATTTACACTTCCTACTGACCACAATCCTTAGAAAGCAATTACTTTCAATGTCTCTTCAGTGACATACAATGATCTTTCACTGAATACGGAGATACTGTTTGGTTGTAACAAATCAGAACAATGCATCTCTTCATTTGCCTGACCCTGGACAGCTACTGTATGTGGTTATTCTCTCCAGATTTGGAGTGGGAGGTGGACGCTATGTTTGGGCCAATCTTCATCCAGGAAACATATGTGAAAGGAGAACAGGAAGTGCATGCTGAAGAACACAAAGTACAGGCTCAAGCACAAAGCTTTCATATGTTGCCTGATGAGCAGTCCAGCACCGGTAACTATGCCACCACATTTCAGCTTTATTTCATTGTGTGTATCTCTTTTGTAATTTCACATTTTTTTCACAGCCAGTTTTAGAACCATTAAATCAAGGATTTTGTTATAGGTGTTTCTTCAGAGTCCATAGCCATGGTGGGAGTAGCTTTGGTGTTGGGCCTGCTCTGTGTGGCTGTCCTGGTTACCATCCTGTACAGAAGGAACCAGCCTGTACATAGTCCTGTGATCCCAACACCCACTGACTGATGACAATAATAAACATGGCTGCTGTGCCCCTTTTCAACCTCTGTTTGCTGGTTTTCTCTTTGCATTTGAAAGGGTCATTGACAATGTTCAGTACCCTTAACTGCAAATGGTCTGTGCTGAGAACCTCATTCATATTGTTGTATTTATACCAAAGGCCTGATCTTAGATACTATATGGGCTGTTTTTTTTTCTAGTTATCTACATGAATTACTTGTATTAGATGATATAAATGTATAGACATATAAACAGTCTTTCATTTTCCATCTTGATGGCTGAAATTCCGGTAGATGCTTAGTTTGGATTCTCAGTGATAATGGGCAACTTTGCAGTAATGGCTGCCAGTCTAACTTTCCCCACTAGATGGAGACAGTTGTAAGCCTATGTCAGTAAGAAGTAATTTAGTTGTTTAATCCAGATACTATATGGTTTAATCAGAGGGTTTCAGCGTCTCTGCCATGTCTCATTGAGGTTAAGGCCAAAGTGAATCATGAACAGCCCAGATGGTGATTCATGAATTGTGGCTGTATTCTGGAAGGACACTGTGCCTGTAAGGCATAGAAACGCCATCCTTTAGATGCATGTCACTGATCTAATCACAGTAACGACCACCAATAAACACTGGTTAAGATTTACCATTAAGCATTTGGCACTGAAATGCCATTGCTCATCAGATGGCAGAATGATAGAAATAACCAGCCATGCGGCTGTGTAAAACATTTTGTTGCTGGTTATGTTTTCGGCTAAATTTGTAGATTAAAAGTACCAGGAATAATCACCGCAATTGAAAAGTAATGCCACCAACACAAATTGCTGATCCGTCCCCTGTACTGTAACTAGAGAAATCCCAGAGACTAACATCACTCCATGAGGAATACTATGAAAACTGACCAACCTAATTCCTTTGATTCCACAGACTTGCCCATCTTTCCCAGCATTTTATTTCCTACAATACAGCCCCCCATTTTACTGTGTATCTGCAAAAAATGGCCCACGAATATATACACTTTAGCTAAGAGCAGGTGAACATACTGAAGGGTGATAGGAGGCAAAATTGAGTACAACCATGCCAGCCATGACCTTTGCAAAACAATAGGGCGAAAAGTCAATTCAAGAACAAATTAGTCACAACCCAATAAGTCAGACAGGCAATGACTTCAGAGGGGAATTCAGAGGACTGCAGACAGGGGAAGAGTCCCAGACAAGCTAAATACCTTTGGACAGAAGGCCCAAGTGCTCCATCGACAATGTGAGTACCACTCAAACCCACCCTTTTAACTTTCGTAGGACTGCTGGCCCAGACGGCATCCCAGGTCTGTCCAACCAGCAGGAGTCTTAGCAAACACAGTCAACCTACCTCTCCTTTCCCCAGTTGGTTGTCCCCACCCGCTTTAAAACATTCACCACTGATCCACCAGCCAAAGTGTCACCCCAAGTGCTTAATGACTACTGGCCAGAGGCGTGCAAGTCCTCTGTCACATCCGCCACCCTTGACCCATTGCAATTTGCTTGGATGCAGTTCCAATAGAACCACACGCGATGCTATCGGCTCTGCACACCATGCTAATCCACCGGGCCAAGGAGAACACCAACCCATTCTATGCAGCCCCTTTTAGATCAGAGGTTATCACCTAGTGCCTGTACAGATACCCAGCCTGAAATGTCAAAGAGCCAGCAACGACCAGACATAGATGCACAGTGGCTAGGAAAAAAACCCTAGTAGGGTCAGAAATTAGGAAGAAACCTGTAGAGGAACCGGATTCTGAGAGGTGGCCCCGTCGTCTTCTGGCGATAGTTCTGCATGTTTACGTAAACAGCAGGTCAGTAAATACAGGTGGGCTGTGTCCAGGGTCTTTAGGCAGAATCCAGATCAGCTGCTAAACCAGGTGGACAAGAACCGGTAGTCAGGACAGGGATGCATGGCTCAGACACACAACCATAAAACGTGGTGGTGACACAAAGGCTGCGTTTCCAACCATGATGAAACAAAAGACCTTACATTTCCTTGCTATGCACCTCACAGAGGACCTGACACACATACATGACTTGGGACCTGAAAAACACATGAAACACTGAGGGCCTGAAGTGGTCCAACACCACCAACAATGTGGTGAATCAGATAGGGGTTCTGAATGGGGCAGACCTCTAAGTCACTGACCTGCAGTGCATTGCAATCAGGAGTAGGATTTTTTTTGATTGAGGGTTGTGTGAAAACAAGCAGATCTATTGTTTTCTGTTTTATTGACCACAGTGGTGCATGCAGTGTTATTTAGTTGCATCTACCCTCTAGCAAGCAAAAGTTTCTCAGGAGGATGTTAAATCGATATTTTGACCAAATATTTTATTTAACTGACTGAAACAATATATAGCTCGTACAACAACATGTGTAACAAGTACAACTTTGAAAATATTCCAGAAGCGTATCAACAACTCTCTCAAAGTTGCACATATAGTTTCAGATATAATGCATTGTTTTCACAATGTGAAGTCTGCAGTCTACAATGTAAAGTAATTTTGCAATTAACAGCAGAACCGATACTACCAATGAGGTGTCATTTATAAGCATCACTGATACTGTCATTGGGGTGTCTTTTCCCCAATTCCCCAGTAAGGAGCAGCATTGTGCCCGCTAAAGGGGCCCATGCTAAGACATAACAGGAGCATCTGGCTGCCAGCACAGGATATGATCCCAAACTGATAACACTGGTTGTGATTGTGGTACGAGCCAGGTGCCAAACTGGATGACTTTTATAGTATCCAAATTGTTAATTTGTGTTTTATTAGCAGTTCTGCTGTTTTGAACCATCATCTATTGATCATTTGTGATTATTATGATGGAAGCAATATCACAGCACATAAAGTGGTAATACTGCAAACGGCACCATCGCACAGGCTAGATTATGAGGAATTTCGCATGAAACAGATGTGGCTTCCAATAATGTGCTCTGATGTGTCTCGTCCATACAAAATTGTCCAACAAAGTGTTAAATTATCGATTTTATTCGAGACGGTTGCAACATTATTGGCGCTGCAGCATATAAATCTTTCCGTCTCCGGCTACAGACCAATAATGTAATAATGTAGTCAGAATAAAGCGTGGGCGAAGGAGTAATTGGCATTATACTGAACCGTACTTCGCTTTACCCTTCTTGGCCTAGGCTATAGGGAACTTTTAACTTTGTGAAAACTCAATGCACTGAGTCACTGAACAAACTAAGCAACGTGGATTTACTACAACCTACCTTACTGGGGACCCCCGCCCCCATCCAATGCTGTGGGTTTATAAATAATAAGTAAATAGCGGAATTGTTTTCTGTGCAGGTTCGAATCCGTCCATCTTTGAACTGAATAGTTCGGTTCTGCTGCTAGATTAGATTAATCCTCGTTCCGTCACTCTTCATTCTCTGTCTCCCAGTTGCATCCATTTGCGCCGTATAATATTATAATAACAATCAACCGCCGCGCGAGCTGGAGGCGCGAAGAGATGGGCAGATGGCGCGTAATTGGCTTGCGACGCGAGCCAGGGGAGTCTAGCTCGCTGTCTCCAGGGAGAGACCGTTTCTAAAGTGCAGGTGCGTTGGGATATGTTAAAATGTGACCCCGAGGAATTGTCCGAGATTTAAAGCATCAAAACAGATCGGTTCCTCAGATGAGAAACTTTTCCAAAGTCCAATTAGGTCTACTTAGAGAAGGCAAGCAGACAGGATGCGCGTGGACGCTCCAAATTGATTGATTGTACGCTTGTCCAGCTCAGCGTTTAAAACCATTATGGATTTCACAGCATTTTGTAAGCTGTCGTTAGGCTTTCCTGAACTTCAGCGCCATACAGCTCCGTAAAGCTACAGAAACGCACTGTCTACTGCGGTGGTGCTGAATCTGCACCAGATGGGTTTTCCACTGGCGCCAATCACAGCTACATTTTGGGAGGGTGTTGCGAGTTAGCTGTGACACCATCTTTCGGCTTATCTCCATAAAAGTCGTCCTGCTGTAGGCCTATGTGGATGATGTCATCAGAGGTTGATTTTCTTATAACCCTAATGCACTCCCTCAGTTAATTATATAATTGTTTCATCAACGGTGTGAAAACATGGTCTTAACACACCTGGGGACATATCTTCCCAATGGAACGTAGAAACACCCATACTGCTGTTGCTAACAACAGAAAAAGGAGCAGCGAGGTGATGAGAGAATATGCAGATACAGCCTTCCACCTCTTCTCAGTTGATCCAATTTAGCTCCAGAAATAGTCCATTTGAAAAAGAGTGGCTTTCCCATTCTGTGAGAAATGCAGTAGAAATTGAATATGGCATGGACTTGGGCCGTGGCGTTTTGCAAGGCCTTAGTGCTGTACAAGCCCATCCTGGCTCATCGTGCCTGTATCAGACTAATAAATTAGGCCCAGCTCCACCATAACAGGAGAGGAAGTGTCTGACTTAGCCACCAGCTGTGACCCAGGGTTACCTAGCAACAGGTTGGGCCCTGAAAACATTGTATAGACAGAGGGTATGTGGAAAGATCTCAAGTCTGAGAGAGATGGAGGCAGACTCAGAGTACAATTATATATGTTTATGAGTTGTTTTCCGAGACACAGATTCTGTTCTGCACTAAAAAATATCTTTTTTCTCCTTTAACAATTTAGGGACATCCAACTGCATGTATGGACCTGTCTCATCTCAACCACTAGGTTCGGGAGAGTTGAAGATCATGACAAGCCTTCCTCCCAGGCATCCGTGCCAAGCCATTCAAATTATTTCAGACTACTCATCCAACCCCAAAGTCATTGGGTCAATGAGAACATTTGGCGGGGATCCCATAACTACCCTGGCGCTGGAACTTTAAGGCATATTTTATGAAAAAGCTCTACACACATATAGTGGGGGGTGGGGGAAATTTTAGCATACCTTTAGCATACCAAATGTGGAACAACATTTTGGAAATAATGGGATCACCTCGTCACAGCAAAGACTGTTCAAGAGCTCTTTGAGCAGGGCCCTTTCTCCACTTACAGAATCAGAATCAGAATGAGTTTTATTGCCAAGTAAGTTTCACAACGAACTAGGATTTTTTTCTGGTCCGTTAGTGCAGCAATTTTGTACAAAAGAAAAAAACAATAAGAATAGTGGACTGAGCATAAAAAACAGTAAACTAAGCATTAATAAATTACTAAAAAATATATAAGGTGCAAGAATTGTCCAGTGACGGTTGTGTGTAGATGTGGGTGCAAATACAACTACTGCAATTCCAGCTTGTCGGGTGAGAATGGTGGGCACATCCCCTGGCAGTGCTGGTTGGGACTTGGCTCTGGATGCCTTGTGAGGGCTCCATTGGAACCATTAGAGCCTGTGGATCGCAGGCTCTAACACTATCCTACAAAACAACCCTGCTCATGGTTTTACTTTTGTATAACCCAAAACCAAGGTGACACTGTGCACAAAACTGAAAGCAGCTAAAGTCGTGTTCTCTTTCACAGAAATAGACTAGAACAATTAAAAACAATGGACATAAATTGTATGAAATCACTTCCTGGACACAGTCCAATTTCTTTGAATCCTTGCCTTCTAAATGACATAGAAACAAACCAAAGATACTGCTTAAAAAACGTTCCATGACAAACAACTTTTAAGCAAACTGAACGCACCTTTCAAGTATACCAGCATATCTACCATTGGCAAAGGCTAATCACAGATGATTAAAGCAATTGATGATTGATGGGCAGCTGTGAGAGAGGGCGTGTTTGGGCTAGCAGAGTAGGATAAAAGCAGCAGTCTCAGGCCTGTGTCAGTATTAGTGAGTTTCTTACTATTAGCTAGTTCTGATATTGTGAACCTGAACTTCTCACGAGCAGCAAACAGCGCCCAAGTGTCCTGACAATGGGTAAGGGCATATTAATGCAAAAAGTGGTTTAACAATTGAGCTTCTTTGGTGTAACTTGTTTAATGCCATATGAGACAATTGAAATTGTATGTATTGGCTGATTAATAATCTTTCCCTATAGAATAGTGGACTGAACATCAAAAAACAGTGGACTGAGCATTAATAAAGTTACAATAAGAAAAGGAACCAGGCAAGCCTAGTTCTGCTGGCCTGCCATTAGAAGGAATGACTGTTGCCCAAGCTGAATTTTTTTTGTAGAATTTATACCATCCATACAGCATTTTAGTAATTAAGTTGGATTAACTGGTTTTCTGTTACAGCTGTGAAGGTACTGATTGTGTACGCCCACCAGAGTGCTGGGTCATTTAACGCTGCAGCCAAAGATGCGGCTGTGG
>JACXGI010018916.1:0-12726 GCA_016801175.1 Esox masquinongy
CACTGTATACAGACATTCACCTATACGCACTGAATACAGACATTCACCTATACGCACTGTATACAGACATTCACCTATACGCACTGTATACAGACATTCACCTATACGCACTGAATACAGACATTCACCTATACATACTGTATACAGACATTCACCTATACATGCTGTACCCGGAGATTGAATCCATGCTGCTTTACCATGTACCTACATTTCAATTTTATTTTTTATATCCAGTTTACTGGATCTTTTATGTCCTCTATATTTGTACTGATGTTTCTTTACATTGCTGATACTAGAGTTGATATATTTTACAGACTGAACAGTTTCATGAGCAAGTATTTTTGTTAATAATGTAATGTGTTTGTGGCTAAATGATGGATAATGTGAGTCATTTGCGTACATACAGGTGTCAGTTCCTGAGCAATTCCTGAGCAGTCCCACCACACTATGTAGATGCTGTCTGTGTCTGTCTGTCTGTCGTCCCCCCCCCCGCCCCCCCAGACGGCAGAGCTACAACCTTGGCACCGGCCTGGGGAGCCACCGGGTCTCCAGCTGTCTGTCAAGGTTACTTGGCACGTGCCGCGCTGAATCCAGGCGTGGAGGAGCTGGATGCTAGTTTGATACAGTGGGTCAGGACTCCGTGTTACACAACATTCTCTGTACATAGAAGATCTGGGGGCAGAGAGAAAGGGGGTGCCTTGAAAGGAGAGGAGTAAGATGGACAGAGTACAGAGGATTTATATAAATAGACTGATAGAGGAGGGTGTGGGAGGGTTAGGAGGAGAGAGAATGCAGCTGTAGCGACAGACTGTACACACCTGTGAGGGTGCACGGAGAGGGAGAGAACGGGAAAGAGAGGAGCGCACAAATGATGCCATCTGTTCATCAGCAATTCTGCACTGGTTATGCCTGGTTGGTATAGCACCTGTCTCTGACACCACACCCACACACAGTCTTGCTTGGACTCTACAGCTGGAACCCTGAACCAAGCCCTCGTTTTGGTGTAATGGTTCTGTAGACAACATATAGGAACAAAATCTACGTAACATTGTCTTACAATTACATACAATGGCTGATGAGCGTATCAGATAACGGAAGATGAGGATTTCTACAGTGGCTGAAGGGGATGGTTCTTCGGCGACCTAGTCAGAGCCCCGACCTAAATCCCATGGAGAACCTGTGGAATGACTTGAAGAGTGCACCCCATTAGCCGTCACCATGCAGTTTGACTGAGCTTGAACAATGCTGCAAGGAAGAATGGGCAACTATGTCACAGTCAACATGTGCAAAGTTAGTAGAGACATATTCAAATAGATTCATGGCTGCACTTCAATCAAAAGTTGGTTCCACCAAATATTAACTCACGGGGATGTTCGCTTATCCAAAAATGGTATTTTACTGTTTTAATTTTAATACATTTCAAGAGTTCTTAGATATTTTTTTCACTTGGATATTGTGGGGTGCTGTGTATGAATAAAGATAGAAAAAGACAGGTTTTATGTGTTTTTATTTCAGGCTGTAAGCCAACAAAAGGTGAACATTTTGAAAGGGGGTGGTGACTTTCTATACCCACTGTAGATTTCGAGTTCCAGTATGCATGATGATTGACCTGTACTGACCACTCGCTAGAGGATCGTTTTTTGGGTGGGTATAGAAAGTGGGTGACCGGAATGAGAGGGGTCAGCAGTGATCTTTCCTATTGTATGGGTTATTTTGTTGGCCAGGTTATTCTGAGGCATGAGGACAATGTGTGAATATACAACTGAAGGCTTCTGACCAACATAGAACTGAGTGTGGTTGTTTTTTAGTTCTGTATGTTTGTGTGTGTGTGTGTGTGTTTGAACCAGTGTATCTGGGGAGTTTGCTTTGTCTGATGATCTCTAAGGTCATTACTGATTGGTCGATTCGATATCTGCTCTACTTTCCTTTGTATCAGTTTACCAGCCAACCAAAAGCCTGACTCAAATACACATTTACAGATAGCATCGACCGGTGTGTGTGTGTGTGTGTGTGTGTGTGTGTGTGTGTGTGTGTGTGTGTATCAGCTGACAGAAGAAATAATTCGTTCAGCTGCGTGTTCTCTTCGCAAGGCCTGATGGCAGAAACAAGCCAACACAAAACTCAGCATCAGACTATCACCTCACAGCTTGATCAGCATCAGCCTATTCGCTCACAGCATTATCAACATCAGCCTATTCGCTCACAGCATGATCAGTGTCAGCCTATCACCCCACAGCATTATCAGCATCAGCCAATTCGCTCACAGCATGATCAGCATCAGCCTATCTGCTCACAGCATTATCAGTGTCAGCCTATCACCTCACAGCATTATCAGCATCAGCCTATTCGCTCACAGCAATGGCAGCATCAGCCTGTCAGCTTACAGCTGGATAAGCATCAGCCAATCAGAACATCTCTCAGCCGATTCATCAAATCATGCTGCAGCCTTAGAGCTTGAGTTGGTGTACTGGCTGTACCTGGATTTAATCACATCACACTTTGTCTGCTATGCACTATTTAAAGGTAATAAACATGTATCTGATATGTACTGCATGTACCAGGAACGTTGTCTGAAAAAGCCACATAGCAACAAAAAAGCACAATCCCAGTGTTGAACAGCAGGGGAGTCCAGGTAGACAGTGTTGCTTAGCTAATGTCATTGGTCCTAAACTGCAAATAAAAACAACAAATTCTCCACTTAAATTCCCCACTTCTCACCTAATTTCAGGCACCTATCTGACTGAAAGGCTTATTCCTGGACGCGTCCTTAGTTCAAGCTGACCTGCGTGTTTGCGTGTATGTGTGTGTGTAACTGCAATTCTAACAGTGCGTCGCCATGGTTTGTTGCCGTGGTTGCTACGGAATGTTTTTATTGTTACAGTGGGGTCTAAAGATGTGCTCAGCATAGCCAATCAGATCTCACAACGACACCAATAAATCTAACAGACTGATACAGAATAGTCAGTTGTCTACCGCTTACTCTACCAATGTATTCGCATAGACAAAGATGCGTACCTAGTAATGTTGGATGTCTTAAAGGTCAAATGTCA
The DNA here is from genome assembly GCA_016801175.1 of Esox masquinongy. Lineage (NCBI taxonomy): Eukaryota > Metazoa > Chordata > Actinopteri > Esociformes > Esocidae > Esox > Esox masquinongy. The sequence goes on from JACXGI010018916.1 coordinate 3,051, forward strand.
AATATCATTAAATGTCCATAAATACCCTCTATAGACCTCTCTCTATTACTCCCATTTCTATCCCTCCTTTTTTCCCTCTCTTGACCGTTCCTCCCTCTCTTAATCCCCCCCACATAGGCACCCACATACTCTTTGTCCTTTTTCCCTCTCTACCCTTTTGCAGTGAGATGTTTGACACTGTTAATGAGTCAGCACAGTCACACACGCGCACACACACACAGACACACACCCACACACACACACACAGTCACTCACAGCACGGTGCTAAACATTGCTAATGGGGTGATGTGATGAATACTGCGTCAAGAACATGATAATGTGGTACTCAGCTCCACAAGGGTGTGAGGGGGTGTGTGTTTGAGAGAGAGACAGGAAGAAGTGAATGAGTGGTACTATGTCTATGTGTAGTTTAAAGCCCTTTTTAAATTAACGGCTTGATATCAAGTTAAAGACGTATATATGCTCTATCTCTCCAGAAATCTAATCTCTGAGATAAACAGGCTGTTTGTCACATGGTGTATAGTGGAGGAAACAGGCTGAGGCGGGACTGGAGTTCAAGGCCAGCATCCCAGAGTCACCCCTTCACTGTTGACGTTGAGACTGGTGCTTTGCGGGTACTATTTCATGAAGCTGCCAGTTCAGTCTGTTTCTCAAACTAGACACTAATGTATTTGTCCTCCTGCCCAGTTGTGCACTGGGGCCTCCCACTCTTTCTATTCTGGTTAGAACCAGTTTTCACTGTTCTGTGAAAGGAGCAGTACACATCGTTTTATGAGATCTTCAGTTTCTTCGCAATTTCTCGCATGGAATAGCCTTCACCAACGCTGATGCTCCAGATACTGAATTAGTCTAAAGAAGGACAGATTTATTGCTTTTTAATTAATCAGCACAACAGTTTTCAGCTGTGGTAACATATTTGCAAAAGGGTTTTTGAATGATCAATTAGCCTTTAACAATGATTAACTTGGATTAGCAAACACAATGTGCCATTGGAACACAGGAGTGATGGTTGCTGATAATGGGCCTCTCTACGCCTATGTAGATATTCCATTGAAAATCTGCCGTTTCCAGCTACAATAGTCATTTCCAACATTGACAATGTTTCACTGTATTTCTGATCTATGTGACAAAAAATTTGCTTTTCTTTCAAAAACAAGGACATTTCTAAGTGACCCCAAACTTTTGAATGGTGGTGTACATCAAGTCAGTTGAATGGATGTTTACATAGAAGTGAAGTTCAAGGTACACCATAGGCCTTTTATGCAGCTTGTAGCTGAAGGTAGCGGAAAGAAAACAGGTAAATTTGATATATGTTGGAGGTCCATAAAAGTACATAATCCTTGGAGTTAAACAGATCTCCAAATATTTAAGCATTTTTTTTACTCAATTCAGGAGTGGTGTGTGATAATGACCAGTTACATAATGATTTGTGTGCCTAATTGCTTATTTCCGTATAGATAAAACATTTCAGATGATGGGTCTGTCATGGAGTCTAGCTTGTTTCCAGTGGCTGTCAGACTAAATAACATTCTGTAATCTGTGAGGAAAAACAAGCTTCTCCTTCTGACTGCAGTCTAATATGTTACTAAAGTCTAGTAGATTTTCTCTATTTTTGCATGTTTATCACTGAATGGATTCAGATCTTAGTCAAAACCCCAATTTAAATAAATGGAACCTGAGCAAACAAATAATGTAAGATGTTTAAAGTATTTATTCTATTAACAAAGTTATGCAACACCCAATGCTCCTCTGTGAAAACATGATTGTTCCCTTAAACTCAATGACTGGATGTGTGCAACACACAGCATACAAACACTTCCTCTTGTCCCACTCTTCCATGCAGAACTGCTTTAACTCCTCTGTTTTTTTTTAGCATGAACTGTTTGTTTCAGATCCTGACACAAAATCTTAATTAGATTTCTGTCTGACTATTTAATAGGCCATTCCAAAGACTCAAATATATTGCTTTTCAGCCATTCTGGTGAAGACTTGCTTGTGTTTTGAATGATTGTCATATTTTCTGTCAGAACTGTAGTATTTACTAATTTGTTTTTGTGGATAATACTGTAGTACTAAATAGTATTCTGCTTCAAACATTAAAGTATGCACCATGCAATCAGAGGATACTGTGGAGTAGGTCTCTAGTCTTCTACAGGATTCTACAAAATTGTCCAGACTAGATAGTTACATTTACAAAATTAATCTCTTCATCGAGTGTCTTATATACCATACACAGAGCTCAGGAAGAATGTGACACATACTAAAGCTCTTATAGTCTTCAACCAACAAGGAATAAAGTTATTATTTTTATAGCCCCACTTGTTCTTATGTGTCTTTCACATCTTCACAAGTGTATTGGTCAAGAATAAAACCAGTCAGGCATGTGTTGGAGTGGGTGGCTGATGAAGGCTTGATGGGTGGAGTTGACACTTTCTGCAGACACAACAGACACCATCAAAGTTCAAAGGTCTCGTCCCAATGTACGCGTTAGGATGTGTTTCGAAAAGCAACCAGTTCTAATACAGTAGTATTGTTGTTATAAAGGGTGAAGGGTTGCTGCTTTGTGTGTGTGTGTGTGCGTGCGTGTGTGTGTCTGTGTGTGTGTGGGTGTGGGTGTGTGAGTGTGTATGCATTGGTGTGCGTGTGTACGTGCTGTTCTGTCCTTTTTAGTGCTGAGCTTTTGGAGATGGCATTTTAGCATGCGTGGGAGCAGCGTGTCTGTCTCTGCTACTCTCCTATTCTCACTCCCTATCGCTCTCTCTTACTCTGTCATGCCTGACTGCCTACCCTGTCTCTCCTTGCCCAGAGTCTGTGATCTGCCTGTCCAAGAGTGTGTGTGTGTGTGTGTATATGTGTGTGTGTGAATTAGAGGGCAGGTGTATTTGCCTGGGTTGTTGTCTTGAAGCCTGAGTTGTCTTAACTGTGAAACAGACAGCAGCTCTGTGGAACACACAGTAGATCCGTGAAACAGACAGTAGATCCGTGAAACAGACAGTAGATCCGTGAAACAGACAGTAGATCCGTGGGTCCAACAGGGTGAAATATGCTCATACTATTCCGGGTACCGGGAGGCCCTAACACAGCCACCAGACAGAGCCTCAAGACCAGGGGTGGGCAATATGTTTCACTGGGGGGCCACATTGAAAATGCCAGACAGCATCGCGGGCCAGATTACTTTTTTAACCAACATGCTTAAAAGACACACAGCATAGCTAACTCTGTTTACTTGCATATTACATTTATGCATATTTCTATTCCATGCAACCTCATTTTCATAATCTACCTTAATTTACTTTAACAATGTTGTTTGTATTATACTCTGTTAACATCTGTTATTATGGCAGGCAAAGGCCTAAGAAATCCCTTTTCAAGGTTATTACTCAATGGAAATGTTGCAACACATACTTGCCTTAAAATTTAACTTTCAATATAACAGAGTAGGCTATATTACATAAGGTATAGTGTTAACAACAGTTATTAGGGCAGCCATAAGTCTATCCCAGCCAACATTGGTATGTGGGCACCATATGGGTAGTAAATGGGTCCTATATGGGATTGTCCTCGGGCTTCATAATGGCCCCATGTTAATTGCACATATGGGTTTCATGCAGGATTACACTGGGTGTTAGCTGGGCCCCAACTAGGCAACATACGCAAGACCCATCCCAGTCCCATCTTCAAGCTTTTTACATAACATGGGCTGAAATCTGGGTTGCAGGTGGGATTGTCCACGGGTTCCACAATGGCCCCATGTTAATTGCCCATATGGGTTTCATGTAGGATTACACTGGGTGTTAGGTGGTCCCCAAATGGGCAACATACGCAAGATCATCCCAGTCCCATCTTCAAGCTTTTATCACTTTTGAAGATTTTCACTCAATGCAAATGTTGGTATAATTGTGGTTATCTAACTTCTTCCAGTATATTTTTTGTATTACATGCTTTTAACGACAGCTATTCCGGTAGCCCAGACCCAATAAATCAACTTTTAGGGCCACTCACTCATTATGAACAGGAGAGCCTCGTGTGGGCGTTGACAAGAGAGGTGAAGTCAGGAGTCTGTTCAAGTAGCGTGCGGTACTGCTACTACTCAGTCAGTGAGGCTGGATCTATGCTTGGACTTGTTGAATTTTATCATCGGATGACAGTTTTTTGTGTTTTGCCGCATGCTCGCTCTGGAAGTGCTTCTGCAATTTGTACTCTTTAAAAACTGCGACGTTAGCTTTACATATTAATTAAGCAAGTTGCTCTACCTGCGACATCTGAAAATAAATATTTTTTTCTGTCCATTCTTTTTTAAATACTCTGTTTTCGTTTTCAACTTTTCTTAGACAGGCTCATTTTCAGATATCGCTAGCCATCAATTGCGTATAGTATGAACAAATGATAACTTCCGTGCGTGGATTGTGGTGCTGGTCCCTACGTATCATAGCAACGCAAATAGATTGTTTCTACTTAAACGTATTTTAAACGGACAGTATGATACTACTGTACTTATTATGGGAGTGCCACGAGACTTTTAGTTTTAAATAAATAAATACGCAGCAGTAAATAAAGTAACATAATCTGCAGAGCTCGTCAAGTATTTTTATTTTGTATTTTTAAAGATTTAGATGTATCGCGGGCCGGATAGAATTACTCAACGGGCCGGATTTGGCCCAGGGGCCTTATCTTGCCCAGGTCTGCTCTAGACAGACAGGAAAGAAACCTTTTTGGCAGCTGTCCCTGGAGTTCCTCAGGTCGACAGGTCTGTGCTTCTCCCTGTGACGTTAGACTAGGTTACGGTACATTGGGTGATAACACAGCCACACCAAACTGACTAGATATGCAGAGGAGGAAGGCTTGCTGGGGAGTTGGCAGCGGTCTTCCTCCCTCCGGTCTAGCACAAGGCTGTATAGTCTCTCAGCCCTCAGGTACTACACGGCTGTGTTTGTGTTTCTCCCTGGAGCCCGGCTGATCAACATGCAGTGAGTCCAAATGTCCTGGAAGTATGTTGCCTCAGTCTCTCTCTTTTTCTCTCCCTGTTCCCCTAGCGAGTGAGGACGACCCTCCACCTCCACTCGCCTCCCTCTCCCCCTCTCCAGCCATAGAGGACACAGACAGAGACTCACACCGGGTCAGAGGACCCGCTGCTGGGTTAGGGCCGGCCGCTGTGGCCGCTGGTGATCTGCTGGAGTCGGTCCTGGCCCAAAAAAATCGTCTCCTCTCTCAGACGGGGGTGATGGTCCTGCCCTCAGCTCTGCCCCAAGACTTGCTGCCACTTCTGGGTAGAGGGATGAGTGCAGGTGGACTGCCTGGAAGTCTTTCTCTGGATCAGCAGGGCCTGCTGAAGAGGATACGACCCTCAGTCCCACAGATCCATGACATCGAGCCCCCCCAGCCTGAAAACAAACCGCTTTCCACCTCCTCTGATCTTGGGACACACACATCCACACACACACCGCCAGCACAGCAAGATGAGGTCCCAACTGCAGCTGTGGGCACAGAATTGGACACAGACACACATTCACCAGGTATAAGACATAGTAACAGACACACATTCACCAGGTATAAGACATAGTAACAGACACACATTCACCAGGAATACGACATAGTAACAGACACACATTCACCAGGTATAAGACATAGTAACAGACACACATTCACCAGGTATAAGACATAGAAACAGACACACAGACAGACAGAACTTGTCCAAGTGTAAGACATAGACCGACCACCAAGTGTAAGACATAGAGACAGACCTTCACCAAGTGTAAGACAGAGACCAAACTTCACCAAGTGTAAGACATAGAGACAGACCTTCACCAAGTGTAAGACATAGAGACAGACCTTCACCAAGTGTAAGACATAGACCGACCACCAAGTGTAAGACATAGAGACAGACCTTCACCAAGTGTAAGACATGGAGACAGACCTTCACCAAGTGTAAGACATAGAGACAGACCGACCAGCACCAGGTGGTATAAGTTAGACATACCAATTTTGGATGTCCAGCTGTTGATGTTGTTTACCTTTTTCTGACAGAAGACAGAATTTCACAGCATTCTGTGTTACCCACTCCCCTAAACTCAACTACTCTCTTCGTATCCACTCCCCTTCGCCTACTCACCTCTCCACTTCTCTAGCTGTGTCTGGCTGTATGGTGAATTTCTCCGACCCGGAGGGATACATAGACTCTTCTGATGACCCCCCTCTCCCAGATGGATCATTTCTTCGCTGTACCTACACGGTCACTGTATACACTGGGTATGGAGTTGAGCTTCAGGTAAACACACAAATACACCTTGGTTTTATTATCAAAGTGAGGAACGGCAATTTTGTACCATAAAAAACATTTTCCTTATCCCTAACCTTAGCCTCAGTAACCTAACCTTTAAACCTAAACTTTAACCTAACACTGACTCTTAACCCTAACCCATAATGCCTAAACTTAACCCTAATTCTAAGCCTCATTCTAACCCTAAACTTAACCCCAAGTCAGAGGAAACTTGTTCTCAAAGTCAGGACCAAAGTAGAACCGGCACACACACACACACACACACACACACACACACACACACACACACACACACACACACACACACACTGTGATGATTTCAGGACCGACTCTGACCCCTAGTGGTGTCTGCTTGTACAGCAGATTGCCCTCCACACAACTCTGGTAGTCTTCCATGTCATCTTTATTATAGTCAAGCTGGTCTTAGTAGAGATCTGTTCCTGAGATGTTTTATTCTCTCTCTATCTCTCCCCTTCTATGTCTTGCCCTCGCTCCCCTTCCTCTGAGTGTCCATTTCTCTCTCTTCCTCTCTCTGTCTTTCTCTCTGCTTCTCAGGTGAAGAGTGTAAATCTGTCAGAGGGAGAGCAGCTGTCAATCAGAGGGGTGGATGAGGGTGGGGCTTTGCTAGTCCTGGCCAATCACACACTGCTGGTGGAGGGTCAGGTGATCCGCAGTCCGACCAATACCATCTCAGTATACTACCGCTCCTCGCCTGATGGGGGCATGGGCATGTTCCAGCTGCACTACCAGAGTGAGCATGCACACAAACCCTTTGTTGATTGGAAATGACAGTTTTCCCTGGGTTCTGAGGGGATGGAGCTTGTCTATGTATCTGATCTGGCCTAACCACTTCATCATGTTTTGTATTCAACTAGCACTGTAATTGGATGTGTCATATCAATTAGCTAATTGGAACTGTGATGAATTGGTTTTCGTCTCATTATGCAGATGTTGCTTGATATTGTAGCGTAGGGTTGTGGAGAGGGAACGTCTGATGGTGTGGTTGTGTATGTTAAGTATAGTGTGTGTGTGCGTGTTCTGTGTAATGTGTGTGTTTTGTGTAATGTGTGTGTTTTGTGTAATGAGTCACCTGTTATGCCTAACTCAATCATCTTCCACCTGGGTACTCTAGTTTTGAGTTCTAATATGACAGGGCTTAATAGATGCAGTCAACGGTGCCTTTCATCTGGCCTGTCACCTCCTCCACCCATTACTCTGGCCTGTCACCTCCTCCACCCATTACTCTAGCCTGTCACCTCCTCCACCCATTACTCTGGACTGTCACCTCCTCCACCCATTACTCTGGATTGTCCTCTCCTCCACCCATTACTCTGGACTGTCACCTCCTCCACCCATTACTCTGGCCTGTCACCTCCTCCACCCATTACTCTGGCCTGTCACTTCCTCCACCCATTACTCTGGCCTGTCCTCTCCTCCACCCATTACTCTGGCCTGTCACCTCCTCTACCCATTACTCTGGACTGTCAAATCTTCTACACATTACTCTGGACTGTCACCTCCTCCACCCATTACTCTGGACTGTCACCTCCTCCACCCATTACTCTGGACTGTCAAATCTTCTACACATTACTCTGGACTGTCACCTCCTCCACCCATTACTCTGGCCTGTCAAATCTTCTACACATTACTCTGGACTGTCACCTCCTCCACCCATTACTCTGGCCTGTCAAATCTTCTACACATTACTCTGGACTGTCACCTCCTCCACCCATTACTCTGGCCTGTCCGCTCCTCCAGCCATTACTCTGGACTGTCACCTCCTCCACCCATTGCTCTGGCCTGACAAGTCATCTATCCATTACTCTGGACTGTTTGATCATCTTTCTAATAGTCTAGCTTGTTTGGTCGAAAATCCATTACTCTGACCGGTTCGGTCAGAATAGAATAGCATAAGATAAAACTAAGGCTAAAATGGATTTGTAATGAGCGCAAAATAATGGAAATAACCCATCTGCTCCATTTATCCGCTGCGCTCCCTTCTCCTTTCCTCACACTCCTTGCAGTATTCCGTTTGAGCTGTGCCCTTCCAAGGAGACCTCACTTTGGGGAGGTGTCAGTGTTGGATCTGCTGCCAGGGGGCACTGCACGATTCCATTGCCATATGGGCTACCACCTACAGGGGGCAGCAACACTCATCTGCCTCAATGCATCTCTGCCTGTTTGGAGCAGCAAGGAGCCCAGCTGTAGAGGTACAGGGAAAAAGAAACACATGCACGCACACACAGGGACATTCTCACACACACACAGGGACATTCACACACACATACGGGGACATACACACACACAGGGACATTCACACACACAAACAGGGACATACACACGCACACACACACACACACACACACACAGGGACATTCACACACACAAACAGGGACATTCACACACAGGGATACTATAATAATGAACGCTCTTCCTCCTTAGCGCTGTGTGGAGGGTCAGTGAAGAACGCCACAGTAGGGAGGATCCTCTCTCCCTCCCCTCACCCAGGGCCCAATGCCACCCAGGATCGTTCCTGCTCTTGGTCCCTGGAGGCTCCGTCTGTACAGAGACTACACCTCCATCTGGAGAGACTGGCCCTCGGACCCACTGACAGGTCAGTCAGAGTGAGAGAGGCTGAGAGAAGAGAAAGAGAATGAAAGAGAGAGTGTGAGAGAAGAGAAAGAGATTGAAAGAGAGAGGGTGAGAGAAAAGAAAGAGATTGAAAGAGAGAGGGTGAGAGAAGAGAGAAGGAGAGAGAGCAGTGTGGCAGTATTGTGCGATTTCTTCACAACTGTTTTCTTGTTTACTTACATTCAATTACATTCCAAAATGATTGTTGTGTGTATAATAAAGTATAATGTGTGCATCTTTAATTTTGTATTTTTTAAGTTGTATTTCTCATTCTGAATTGGGATTATCTGTAGGAAGGTATGTTAAATAAAAATAGTAATAATCTTGGACCCTTAAATAATTTAATTGAAATGTCTCCCCCCAGACTTGTATTATGGAGTGGTCTGGACGCTGGGTCAGTGGTGCTGTTTGACTCAGGGCGGGGCGGCCCAATACCATTTGAAGGGGTGATCAGTGAGGGTCCAGCGGTCAGGGTCCAATTCATCACAGACCAACCAAACCACAACACGGGCTTTAACATCCGCTATGAGGGTAAGAACACATACACACGTATGCAAAATCAGATGTAAACTTTCAAAACCTTAACCTCCTTTTTTGCTCATTTCCACCTCTTTTGTACATCTATGCCCCCTCCACCGCTTCCCCTCCACCTCTTCCCCACCTCTATACCCCTCCACCTCTTCCCCACCTCTATACCCCTCCACCTCTTCCCCACCTCTATACCCCTCCACCTCTTCCTCACCTCTATACCCCTCCACCTCTTCCCCA
>JACXGI010018917.1:0-12681 GCA_016801175.1 Esox masquinongy
ATTTTCTGAGATACTGAATTTGGGGTTTTCATTAGTTGTCAGTTATAATCATCAAAATTAAAAGGAATAAACACTTGAAATATATCAGTCTGTGTGGAATGAATGTATACATTATACAAGTTTCACTTTTTGAATGGAATTATTGAAATAAATCAACTTTTTGATGATATTCTAATTATATGACCAGCACCTGTATATAGATTATTCATCTGTTGGAGATTGCAAACCTGTAATGACAATGACACTGTGAGGCCTGGTTTAGACAGAGTGGCCTGAGGGGTATACTACGAAGGGAGTTCAACCTACTCAGATTTAACTCAGGGTTATCAAGGAAAGTCAGGGTTGACAAACTCTGATTCCCTAAAGTGGTGTTAAACGGTACTACGACGGTGATTTCGATGTTTGTAAGCTGACTCGGTGTTAACTTACTGGAGTTTGTGCGCGTTCGCCTAAAAGGGACGCGTTCGGCAACGCAAGCTGAGTTTTTGCACAATGGCTCGTGCTCCGTCTTCTTTCCTGTAAGAATGCACGTTTATATAGAAAGGATATGAGGAGTTCAAAGAAAGGTTAACGGCTAAATCTAACACCGTGGCGGCCAACAAAGACGGGGAGGCTTGCTGGCAGCGTGAGAGATTCGTGAGAGCTGTGTTCTTGTCATGTTCTCTATTTTGGCTTACAGACTCTTCTTTTATTTGTAGTATGATTGAGATGTAAGTACAAGTAATATAGTGTATCTAAATATGTGAAAACAATTAAGATAATTCAGTTATGGCCTACACATGGGCTACATCTCTGAAATTGACCCATTACTCACTGTTAATTATTTAAGATCTACTCTATAAAACACCTAGGTTGTAGGGCTACCTGTATGAATTTAATAATCAAATACCTGAACATTAATGCTGTGAAATTACTTCCTATTCACATAACCCTCCTCATGTTCTCCCAGGGGCGCTCTAATGGGGATATGTGTACGGTCAATCGCACCAATCACCCTCGGGATTCCTGGATTCCTAGGCCCAGCCTATGCATATTAAAAATAGACCAAGTATTTTTTGCAAATTACTTGCGATCGCATAAAAAGCATACTTGATCTTAAGAACGCTTAATAGCCAGGGAACACAACAAATGCATCAAGCAGTTTAGTGAGAGCAAGTACCACCTTGCGAACTGCGCGGCATACAGTATTCTGATCAGATGTTCAGCATCACTGATGGAATACATGAAATGTCCACTGGCAAAATATCGTAAAGCACAACACACTGTTTAACATGAGCGCATTACTCCGGCGAGTGGCATTGGAGACGTCTGGCCCTAGAATACGGCAAATATACGGAATTCCGTCAGATGATGATCGATATCTTTATTAGAGAACATCATCGGGGTAAACTAGAGTTGCACGGCCTCTAAACACCCTCCCCCTGCGGAGTAGGCCTCTCAGAATCCGTGCGACAATGTCAATAGCGCCTTTCAAACGTACGCTATTGACATTCCTAAGGAAGGGCGGTGCTTATGTTGGGTAACATCAGGTTCACCATGAAGATAACCTGGGCGGAGCAGTTTAGAGATGCAGCGTAAATTGCCATGACAGCATACCTCGGGTAAAATGTATTCACCAGTGGCGTCGTTAGCCCTGGGCGTCCGGGGCTATAGCCGCGGATCTTTTATGAATTGCCCCGGATCTCAAATGGACCAAAAAAATAATAATAAAAAAATAGCCCCTGATCTATTCATCTGTAATTCCGATCGCGCATTACGACAATGTAGACGTCTAGGCCGCTAGCGTGTACATCGAAATTTTCCGCATGTAGATTCAAAACCCTGTACTTTCTGTCCCGGGCAGGGCGGGGGGGCTAAGCCCCGAATGTATTGTGATCCTAGCGACGCCTCTGGTATTCACCTTTCGTAGTACGGGTTAATCGGGAAGTTACACCCGACGTCACCAAGTTACTCCAGAAGTTACCTCGGTAAGCCAGTTACCTCGCTTCGTAGTATACCCCTCTGGTTGGGCACTATGAAGCCTGGTTGGGCACTACGAGGCCTGGTTGTGCTCAATGAAGCCTGATTGGACACTGTGAGGCCTGGTTTTAAACAATCTCAGGAGACTAAAAAAATTGTGATGTCCCAAAGTGGCAGTTCCATCCCCCAAATGCACTATCTTTCTGTAAATAAACATAATGGACAATTCACTTTAATTCACAAGATTTTCATTGTACATATCCAAGAACATCTGTGTTTCTGTCAACTGCAACTTGATTTCTTTAATATCCTTCACAGCAGTATACATAAATACATCCAGATTTACTGAGTGCAAATAGAATGTGTTTTTGAACAGAAAAGAAATCTACAGCTCAAAATGCAAAAACTTGGATTTATTCAATATTCAAACAGAACATTAAAGAACATACACATTTTATTTAACAAAGTCAGAGAAGTTTAACTACAGTAAGCAATCTCTTGGAGTAAAATAAATATAAATAAACCATTTATTGTTTATTAATTATTCTGCACACCTTACGTCCATAAATGTACATGTACATTCATACCTTTGAACAACACAGCGTTTTTCCTGTGGACTTCTATGTGCTTCTGTGTTAGTCTTAATGTGGTGGGTTTGACAGAGTGGGCAGTGATACAACTGACAGTTGATTAACATCTTGATAACTGTAGCAGGTCATCTGCTACAAAAATTGACTGGTACATCTGTTCAATAAGAACGGGACCAAATATTATATCACTTGTGCGTGTTAAAATAAATTAGCACGATGTTTACTTTATTAAGGCTTCTGGACAAACGATTGGTCTCCAAACACTAGAGAATTATCTTTGTTTAACTACAACTATCGAGACGCTATTTTACAAACTCGAAAAAATTACTGCTGAACCGCTACAGCAACTTAAAACGGCACGGGCAAACGCGTACCTGCAAATCTCAATAATTCGAATATATTTTAAAGAGCCATTTTTCATCAGCAGATTTTACAAAATGCTTAGCTTATACACATACATGTTTTTTTCTGTAGCAAACTCAGTCTAAAATTTAATGGACTCAACCCAATTACTTGTTGGCCACGCTATATACTGTAAGCGACCATATACCACCGCTTTTATTTCTTTTTTACTTTATCTGTCTTCTTCAGCTAACATAGTAATTAATTCCATAACGTGATTCGCTCGTTTGTAATTATTGTAATTATTTACATAATATAATTCAAGTATCTTCGTATTTTTCCGTACTTTCGTCTGTTTTATTTTACGTTGTTCCAGAATCCCAAAGCTAATACTGTTATGTGTCTATAACACATTAACTCAATTGCGTCCACAGTGCCCAAGCCCCGTCCACCAGCCCACAATGACCTGGCTGACAGTGCCCCTCGCAGCCAGACCCTTTTGGGAGACTTTAGTCAGAGGGACAATATTATTTAAAAGTATTCCCAAGAAGACTAGGCATGTAAAGTGGCGCTCTCCTAGGGTTACAGGAATGTAGCTCATTGGGAATATTAATGTTTTAAACTTTTTTTCTGGGGGCAAAAGACTTACTTAGGCACTGGCTGTTATTCTCTCTGTATACAGAAGAGGGCAGTTGCAACTCAATATCTATGGGCAGGACTGGTCTGAAAGCAGATGTGTCAAATGCCTGCCCTTGGTTTTATAGGAGTCCTACTTGATTCTTTTTGAAAGGTTTGCCATTGTGTTGAAATTGTGGAGGTAGAAGTTAAGAAATCATGCATTAGCTTTCAAAGTTGCGGTCTAGTTATTCCTAGACTGCTGTCTAGTTATTCATTGAGCTCCTGCAGGATTTAAAAATCCACACATCCAGGAATTCTGTAGGATATTTGTTTCTAAAATAATTATATCAGTCCTATGCAATTGTCCCAAGAGCGTATGTAAGTGGATGAGAAAGAGATTAAGCCAAAAAATGATGGTAATAACCAGTCCATCTCCTTGAACTTGTTTCTATAGACAAACCACAGGGCTGTTTGGATGGATGTGGCTTTCACTAATGATCTGTAACGAATGGGTTAGTATGTCTGTGTATTGCTTTCAAGATAACTCAGAACCTCAGACTTTAAATGTACTTGTGTTTTTTGAGTAGAACTTCCTATTGGTATATTTTCCTAGTGGGAAACTCTTAGATCATTTGTCTATTGAGTTTCCAAGTCTGATTTCAGAATGCCCTGTTGTGTGTCAGACATTTTCGTAAAAGGGTTTGAGTGGGTGGGGGCACATGATTGGTGGTTAGAAGCTGCAGGGGCGGGACCACAGAAGGGTCCAGTGGCTTGTGTTCAAATCAGAGGGGGCGATTGTATGTATATGCTAATCAGGGAACACATATATTCTCATTTCCAAAACATCATCATTCTTCAGTAATGTCAGGCAGAGACGGGGGTCTGATGAACCAAATAACCTGTGTTCTTTGGGTAGTGTATTTGAGTGAATTTTGTTTTTGGTACATTTTCATATTTGTTTTCATATGAACTCATCTGGGTTCCAACCCCACTTGCACATTTATTTTTTACCCTGTTTTTTCTACATTGGTTGTTTTGCACTTATTTATTTAGTCTTTTTCTTGTCTGAAATCTTTTCTAGTCTGCAAATAACTAAAAGTAAAAGAAAAAAACATTTGTTTTTGACTTTTAGTGAAAAGGAAAATTGTTCCCATGTTTTTACACAAAGTCAGACCAAAACAACTTTGAATTATCCTGATGATGGTGTGGAGGTAAAGGTTGCTTTTTGCTACAGAAATACAGAAACATAGGTTGGTCAGGTGTATAAAGTCCAAGATTCACAGCCACTAGCTGAGAGAGTAGTATATTTTCAACCTGCAAGCATAAGAAATTGTCATTTTCCCAATGTGCCCATTGGCTATAGAGTGACAGGTGACAATCTGTGCACAGCTAATAGTACTGTATGTGTTGTGTGTGTGCGCATGTGTGTCAGTGAGTGAAAAGGAACGAGACAGAGAGTGTGTGTGCCTGTAGTGGTGAGGGAAGGAGGGCTTTGGGGTTAAAGGGCGGGATGCATTCAATTCCTAAAATCCTCATGCGTCGCCTGAGGGAAACAAACACACAAATACAGTACCCTCCAAAAGTATTGGGACAGTAAAGTCAAAATTCCTATTTTTTCTGTATAGTCTTAGTTTTCTGTGTAGTCTCAGTTCTATCCTTTGCTTTTAATTTTGGAGTCTGTGTTAAATCCAACGTGAAATCTAGGGAGCTGCCTATGAAAGAAAAGAAAGCGATTTGGATGTTAAAAGAAAAGAGTAACCAGCAATTAGCACCATAGCAAAAGTTGGGCCTAACAAAATCAACAGTTTGGAATGTCCTGAAAAAGAAAGAAACCCTGGTGTCTTCAACAACCGGCAACGACTAGGTCGGCCAAGGAAAACAACAGCAGTTGATGACATAAAAATGGCCAGAGCTGTGAAAACAACCCTAAAATAAGTGTCAGTGAAATCACCAACAACCTCAAGAATGCTGGGGTGAAAGTGTCACAATTTACAGTTTGCAGAAGACTATGGCAGCAGAATTAGAAAGGCTACACTGCAAGATGCAAACCTCTGATCAGCACCAAAAACAGAAAGGCCAGATTAGAAATTGCTAATAAGTATAGAAGTCAGCTAGTACAGTTTTGGACAGATGAGATCAAGGAGAACCTTTATCAAAGCGGTGGAAAGGTAGAAGTGTGGAGAAAGAAAGGAACTGTAGAATAACCAAAGAATACCACCTCATCTGTGAAGCATGGTGGAGGTAGTGTTATGGCATGGGCATGCATGGCTGTCTCTGGAACGGGCTCACTGATTTTTGACCTTGTAACGAATGATGGCAACAGCAGAATTAATTCAGTAGTGTACAGAAGCATCTTGACTACCAATGTACAAGGAAATGCCACCAGACTCATTGGACGGGGCGCTTCACAATGCAACAGGTACTAAAACAGACTATCAATGCAAACAAGGAGTTGATCAGGGGGAAAAAGTTAAACATTTTATACAGGCCAAGTTAATCTCCTGATTAAAATACGATTTAACATGCATCTCACTTGCTAAAAAGGAGTCTGAAGTAAGAAACACCCTCAAACAAGCAATGGTTTGCAGACTCACTGCTGTTATTGCACACAAGGGAATTACAACTAAATACTAGCTTTCATAGCTTTTTAGTTCTATCCCTAATCCTAACCCTAACCCATTTGCTTTAAGTTAAATTGTCCCAATATTTATGCTCACAAAAAATGGGGGGATGGAACTCTGAAAGTGAAGTTGTTCTTAGTTGGTAAAACACGTATGTTTAGAAGCTGCCAGAAATAAAAGATGACAGTCTGTACTTCTGTGGTATATTCATCTTCAAATTATATTTTCATATGCCTTGAGTGTGGAGCAGAAATAGCTATTTTGACTTTACTGTCCCAGTACATGTGATGGGCACTGTGTGGTGCTGGTCTTGATCAATCTTTGGAAATTATGTTTTTTGTTTTATTTCTAATTATCTTATTCAACAGGCTTAATATGTTGTCTAGACTTCATTTGTCCTTCCCTTTAAGAGAGATTAACAGACTGACCACAATCGCTGGAACATAAGATTTACAGGGCCAGGCAGTTTAATTTGAAGAACAGAATATCCCTACAGTCAACATACTTCCTTTATAAAGACACTCTCCTCTATTTGCAATACTCATTTTCAAAGTTGTAATGTCAAGCTCAGAGAAAAACAAACAGATTCACGCACATGCATGCAGAAACACATGAACTCACGTAAATACACTGAAACACCTATGCATACTCACAAAAACACATAGTCGCAGGTCAGAGGGCCAGTCTGAATAGTCAGTGACTCAGCAACCACAGCCATTTTTCTTCAGCTGCTGTTCCTTAGAAGAGCTCACATCTTTGAGTGGACCGCTGGCATACTGACACGGGAGAGAAATGGAAGAGTGAGATGGAGAGAGAGAAGAGATGGAGAGAGCAAGTTAGACAACGAGAAGAGAGGAAAGTTGATTGTTGATTAAGAGTGATGAGGCGATCTAGTGGGTGTGTAATGAAACGTTAGCATTTGGCAACTCAAGGGTTTGTGTTTATTTCACTTCTCGAGCTGTGAGTATGTTTTTTGGTTTATGTTAGCTGATTGTGTGTATTTTAGTGAGAGTGAAGAGGTGGGGACCAGTCCAAACAGAAAGAGGCCAGGATGGTCATCCCTCATGCCCATCTCAGCTCACCATGAGTTGGTTATGTACACCCAGTCTCTCTCCCCCTACACAGATGTTTCTACAAATGGTTTTTTATGTCTTTAACAGGGCTAATTCCAGGACATTTCCATATGTTTCTAGGAATATTTGAAATCTTCTTTTACAATGTTTCCCCTTCTCTATTTATCTCTCTTTACCTCTCTTGGCAACCATTGTGGTTCCTTATGTAACATTGTTGTCTGAGGTTGTCCCAGGTAAGGCCTAAAATAAGCCAAATCCACACAGCCTGACCTGGGTTGAACCAGAAGATGGAACACACACACACACAGCTCAGCAGGCCCTGTCAAACAGTTTAATAAGCAGTAGTGGTCATGACCTGATGTCATGCTTGTGTTTGTGTGTGTATGTGAAGGGTTACAGAGACAGACAGGGCGGAGATCAGTAAAGAATGATGCCAGGGACAAAGTCATAGGGACATAGTCAGTCCGTACCTTGGGGAGTGTAACAGAGATGTTGTGTCAGGTCCTGGTGCTGAGGAGAGGCTGGGGCTGGGTTAATTATAGAGCATAAATAGAAACTGGGTTATTGGGCCGGAGTTGGTGCTGAGTTGTGTGGTTTTGGCCTTTAGCTCAGATGAGATGTCTGTGTTGCTGTATTTAGAAGTCCTCTCTCTAGTCCACTGTTTAGTGGCTATGTGTGTGTTTAGATCACATATCCTCTCCTGTGGTCAACTAGATTGGACTGAGCCCGCTAACCTTTTGGTGAGTGTCTGGACGCCTGTAAGTCTCTCACAAGGTGGAAAATGGACAGTTCTTTAGGAACTGGATTAAACAGTGAAGCAGTGGCCAAAACACAGAGGGACAGTTTTAACAGACAGTATATTATAAGGCATGATTCTACAAAACCTGAAAAGTGAGATTCAGACATCCACCCATATTCACAGCTAATACTTTGCTTGCACATATTTGTTATTCGGTATTACTTAAAAAAAAAAAAACAGCTAACTAAAAATCTAACATAAAACCTCAAAGAAAACCAAAAAGGGGCACAGGAAGCTGTGCAGCCTGGGAGGCAGGTATCTATCTTCTCTCATTATACAACCAAGCTCAACTCTGTGCCATGTGTTCTCTCCAAACATGGCTTCCATACTGCTCTGGACATCCACCATGACTACAGACTGCGTCACGTCCAGTGGGCAGCCACCAGAAACACAAACAGAGGGGTTTAATTAAACACATCTGAAATCACTGATACATCAATTAGCCTGCAAAGCTACTGGTTGATGACAAAGTCAAGGTATGTGTATGGGACAAATCTCTGGATCGTATAATGAGAGGGGTTTATGGGTTCCCCCAGGTCAGGAGCAATCAGAACAGTATATTCTCCAAAGGATGAACATACGCTAGTGTTTAATGGTGTGTCAAGCTGGTTGTTCGGGATAGAAACAGGACTGACTGGGGTTGTCTGGTATAGAAACAGAACTGACTGGCATTGTCTGGGATAGAAACAGAAGTGACTGGGGTTGTCTGGGATAGAAACAGAACTGACTGGGTTTGTCTGGGATAGAATCAGACTGACTGGGGTTGTCTGGGATAGAAACAGAACTGACTGGGGTTGTCTGGGATAGAAACAGACTGACTGGGATTGTCTGGGATAGAATCAGACTGACTGGGGTTGTCTGGGATAGAAACAGAACTGACTGGGGTTGTCTGGGATAAAGACTGACTGACTGGGGTTGTCTAGCATGGAAACAGGACTGACTGGGGTTGTCTGGGATGGAAACAGTACTGACTGGGGTTGTCTGGGATAGAAACAGACTGACTGGGGTTGTCTGGGATGGAAACAGTACTGACTGGGGTTGTCTGGGATGGAAACAGTACTGACTAGGCCAGAACTAAAAACAATTGTGTGTTTTATTCCATTCTTAAAATAAACCACGGGTTTAGGACCTCCTGTCCCACTCCACATCTCTCATCTCCCTCTCCTCATCCCTTTCCTTCCACACCCCAAATGTGGCGTCAGCAGCAACCAGCTCCAGATGTCCCCCCCCCCCGCCACCCACACCCACCACACACATACACACCCTCTGCAATGTGATGTGGTCTGGGCGCCATGCTGCCTGACTACCATGCCTAGCCCCCACTCTACACATATAAGCACACGCGCTTGTGTACACACGGAGCCAAGTGAATCTATGGGTTCATGAGGTGTTTTTTGTTTGTGTGTGTGTGTGTGAGTGTGCATCCGCGTGTTACACGCTCAGGCAGCAGACTTTGTGTCTGCATTAACAGCAAATTAACCAGAACAATGTGACGAGTGCTGCTTTGTAAAGCAATGTGTGCTATTTAGTGAAGTAATGTTGTTTCTCAAACTGTTTCTGTTTGTCTTTGTCATGAAAACACCAGCTTACTTCATGTGGCCCCCAATTCAATCCATCTAGTGTACAACATTTGTACAAATCAGTTGGGTTATTTGTTGAATATAAGGGTATTGTATTTGTTTGCCATTTTTGCAGAAGCCTTATGCGTTTTGAGGCACTGATAGCCTGTCCTTAGTAGAGATTGTCCACTACCAGATTGACAGATGGATACTGTTTAATTAGGTACTCCATAAAAACATTTTGCTGAGTTATTTTCTACTTTGGGATCACTAATCCATGCTGGGAAAATAGTTAACCTTTGGCCTTTATTGACAGTACCAGGAATTATAGCTTGTAACATTCTTCACTGTTCATCCATCACACATATACACACACTCACACCACACATCGATAGAATGGACTGAATTTGAACAACTGCTTTTACTGTCTAAATCACATCTCCATCCCTTGTCACAGCTCATCCATCACAGCCCAAAAGCATTTACTGCTTCTTATAAACCATTCCCTAACAGTCTAGTCAGGCTACAGTATATCCTATGCCAAGGCTTCCTGAGGACAATACAGATTTCATACAATTCCCAACAATGGATCCAGACAGGACATAAAATTGTGTTTGTGTGTTACTCTCAACATCGCCTTTCTGATTTTAATCAGCTGTTTACTTAGACCAGGGCAGGTCCAGTTACATCATTGCTCAGCCAGTCAGCCCACACCAAAAACACATAAAAACACACACACACGCACACACACACACACAACACACAGAGCCAGGACGGAAGATGTCAGTCCAGAAGGTTATTCATCTCTTGATGCCATTACAACCAGTACAGCCATGAGAAGAACACTAGTTGTCCACCAAGGTCAAGTACTTAACTAAAGTATACATCATTTATGTGACAACACTATACGTGAAGCTTGCATTCAGCTCAAACTCTTTTACTATTCCAAAATACAAACAACTCACTGATGAGCTGAGGAGTTCTGAGGGACAGATTATCTAAGTTCTTGCAGGGGTTTTCAACTAATGAGCCATGGGTAGAACATATAAGGTGCCATTTGTTCGACAGGACATTGGGGATTAGAGTGGCAGCCTGTAGGCTGCATTATTGCAGTACAATGGAAAAAGGAAAATAACTACCTGTGAAAATCACTCCAAACTTGATTGTATGTATCTCTAATCTAATTTTAGCCCTACAGAAAAAAAAAAAAAAAAAAAAGAAATTACATTCATTTTGGTTTTGTGTTGAGATCATCACCTTGAAAATTAAGATAAAGAATGGATTTTATAAGAAGCTTGGCCTATGTCTTTCCTCAGCCTTCTTCAATGTCACTGCTAGATCCAATAATAGTCATAGCATAATGTCATATTTTCATCACTAGACCTTTTATAACTATGCTCGCGTATTGGTATGTAAAAGTGTAGCAAACTTAGCTAGGCTATATAAGCCAATTTACAATTCACTAAAAGTGGCTGATACATAATACTGTGTATTAAGAAGAGGGCCCTCGATTTGACCAACTTTGTGATTCATGTTTCCTGTAGGCTTAACATATCATAGACATACAGTTACCAGTCGAACTTTTGGACACACCTACCCTTTCACTCATTGCATGCATTCACACCGTATAGGCTACTGTCCTCCAGGCTTTAATTCAATTTAATTCAAAATAACATTTCAAGACATGGGTACAACACAATGTGCACTTCATGAAACTAATAAAAAAGACCATTATACAAAGCGGGAAATACATTATAGGCTACAACCCTGTTTCCAAATAAGCTGGGACACTGTAAAATGGAAATGAAAACAGAATGCAATGATGTGCAAATCATTTAAACCCTATATTCAATTGAAAATAGTACAAAGACAACATATCAAATGTTGAAACTGAAAAATGTTACTGTTCCTTGAAAAATATATGCCCACTTTGAATTTGATGCCAGCAATACGTTTCAAAAAAGCTGGGACAGGGGAAACAAAAGACTGGAAAGCTTGTGTAAAACAAAAAAAGAACCTGGTGGAATATCACACAACTAATTAGGTTAATTGGCAACAGGTCTGTAACATGATTGGGTATAAAAAGAGCATCCCAGAGAGGATGGGCCTATCAGAAGTAACGATGAGGAGGGGTTCACCACTCTGTGACAGACCGCACGGCCAAATAGTGCAAGAATTTAAGAACGTTTCTCAATGAAAAAGAGTTTGGGGATCTCATCATCTACGGTATAGAATATCATTACAAGATTCAGAGAATCCAGAGAAATCTCTGTACAGAAAGGACAAGGCCGGAAACCAATATTGGATGGCCGTGATCTTTGGTCCCTCAGGTGGCACTGCATTAAAAACAGACAAGAATCTGTAGTGGACATCACTGCATGGGCTCAGGAGCACTTCAGAAAATCATTGTCTGTGAACACATTATGTCGCTGCATCCACAAATGCAAGTTAAAACTCTGCCATGCAAAAGAAACCAGATATAAACAAGATCCAGAAACGCTGCTGCCTTCTCTGGGCCCGAGCTCATTTAAGATGGACTGAGGCAGAGAAAACTGTCCTGTGGTCTGAACAATCAAAATTATTTTTGGGAATCATGGACGCTGCATCCTCAGGCTAAAATGGAAAGGAACCATATGGCTTGTTATCAGTGCACAGTTCAAAAGCCAACATCCGTGATGTTTTTGGGGTGCTTTAGTGCACATGGCATGGGTGACTTGCACATCTGTGAAGGTCCTTACAGGTGCTGGTCATAAAATTAGAATATCATCAAAAAGTTGATTTATTTCAGTAATTCCATTCAAAAAGTGAAACTTGTACAATGTATACATTCATTCCACACAGACTGATATATCTGAAGTGTTTATTTCTTTTAATTTTGATGATTATAACTGACAACTAATGAAAACCCCAAAATTCAGTAACTCAGAAAATTAGAATATTGTGAATAGGTTCAATATTGAAGACACCTGGTGCCACACTCTAATCAGCTAATTAACTCAAAACACCTGCAAAGGCCTTTAAATGGTCTCTCAGTCTAGTTCTGTAGGCTACACAATCATGGGGAAGACTGCTGACTTGACAGCTGTCCAAAAGACGACCATTGACACCTTGCACAAGGAG
>JACXGI010018918.1:0-12678 GCA_016801175.1 Esox masquinongy
ATAAAATTTAGGGTAGGGGGCTCATGCTATAAGAACTGTGTGTGCTGTGATTGTGTCAGACTCTGTTGGACTGAATGCCACACTGTCTCCAGATATATCTGTATGAATAAAGATAATTGCCGGCACTGCAATTTTGTCTCCTCTTAATCTCTTCTCATTAACCAACTCGGGGAAGTACTTTAGGTCGGTACTTCAATAATACACATGTACCAAAATCATTGTTTTTATTTTTAACAATATTTTAAACCCAACCACAATACAATTAACCTAGTCATAATGTGTGGTCTGCCCAGGCATTGATTGTTCCTTCAAAAATAATAGCATTACTCATGTGATGTTTGTTTACTGTAGTGCTTTGTTGGACTACAAACCTTGTGTGAAACAACAGGTTGTTTTTCAACCTGCATATACTACAGTTTATACTCGTGGTTATTTAGAGACCATTACTATGGGTAGATGTGATCTTAAGGCCCATCTCTTATTAATATGAAAAATGGGCTGAAACTCCCTGAAATTGTAAGTCCCAACCCCTTCTTTATATCTTACACAAAAAAGCATGTTTCCCACACGTAATTCTGTGCTTGTGGAAAAACACCATGCTACACACACGTTGTAAAACATGGAATGTTAACACCCACTGGTTGTAGGACATCTGTTGTACCACTTGTCAGAACATAAAATACCGGAGGTTATAAAATTGCTGAACCCTGGTGCCCTTTTGTTAAACACCAAACATCTTGCCGCTGATATAGCACTTATTTATTGCCTGGGAATTTAACATTCCGGAACCCTAAGACCCATTTGTTAAACATCAAACATAGCGCACCTGTTATAACACTTGTCTGGGGTGCTTATCAGTCAATGTAAAACATCAAACATGGACACATCAATGCAATCATAAATCACAAAGTCACCGGACATGCATACGTCATTCCGGAAGTCCCGCCCCAACACACGTCATACAGGAAGTCCATACGTCACACCGGAAGTCCCGCCCAGCAAACTGGATGTCCCGTCCACCTGTCAAATCAATTGTGAAGCCCCGCCCACTAGGGTCATAAATCACCAATCTGACATAATATACCCTACATTTACTACTGATGTTTAACAAAAGGGCGCCAGGGTCCCCGGCATTTTATGTTCCAATAAGTGCTACAACAGATGTCATACAAGCGGTGGATGTTAACCTTCCATGTTTTACAATATGCGTGTAGCATAGTGTTTTTCCACAAGCACAGAACTACGTGTGGGAAACTTGCTTTTTTGTGTAAGATATAAAGAAGAGGTTGGGACTTATGATTTTGGAGAGTTTCTGCTCATTTTTTATTTTAACAAGAGATGGGCCTTAAGATCAGATCTGCCCATAGTTATGGTCCCAAAATAACCACTAGTACAAACTGTAGTATATACAGGTTGAAAAACATCCCGTGTTTCACACACAGTTTGTAATCCACCAAAGCACTACAGTAAACACACATTGCATGAGCAATGCTATAATTCAGAAGGAAAAACAAAGCCTGTGTCGACCACACATTATAACTAGGTTGACTGTATCGTGGTTGGGTTAAAAATAAAAACAATGATTTTTGAGTACGTATGAGCAAAGATGATTTGTGAAAAAAATTGGTGTTTTAAGTCAACATTAACTTTTAAGTTGCATTATATGGCAAAACGTTACAAACGTACCCAGAAGGTAGAGTATAAATTTGCATGAACATCGCTGAATCGTCGACAGGTCAAGATATGTTATTACAGGTAAACAAAACATTTGTAAATGCTTATTATGTAATTGTACAAGGGGGTTAACGTGCGATTGTTTTCTTCACATTGGTAGAAATGTTTAACAACGATGGTTACAAAATGTAGTATTTGCGCGTATGAGAATACCTGTCTGTGCGTGTGTATGTATGTGTTAGTGTGTGCAGATGCAGAGACTTCCACACACACATTGTTAAATGTTGTATGAAGAGATTAATGGCAATATGGTAACAATAGCCAGCGTTTATATGTAAGCGGATGAGTTTGTCGTTAATAGATAAAATTAAATGACATGATGTCACGGCTGAGCCGCAATAACTAACGAGAACGGCGTTTCTACTGGACCGAGAGCATCAATGTGCTTGTCAAACGTATACAAATAGTTAAACTGTATCCGTATGGCAATACCACGGAAGACGATGTTTTTCCAGCGTGGAGTAGGCCATATACATAGTAAGCACACGTTATTTAATTTGAAATAATTTATTTGAATTGTGTTGCAATTATAAACGCTAACAAACAACATATTTTAAATTTTTAAGAATGTATAAAACAATTACATGTTGGTGCAATCCAAGCGCTTTTATCTGTCTTTCATATTGACTGTTTTATATCTCTGGTTTAGTTTGAATGGAATTAAAACCCGCCGTGTTTGGAAAACACATTTTTGGACCTTCTAACCGTGGTAAGTAGACTTTTAACATAATTAATAATCAGCTTTAAATACCTGTATACGCTTGGTCTGTTAACCCTCTTTGTATTTATTTCAGACCAAATAACCAGCATCAGCGTCAGTTGGACTGCACAGTTGTGATCTTACAGATCCTGAACAGATACTTTTGTGTAAGTCTAATTATTTACAGACATTTTCAGTCTTGTTCTAAAATGTTATTAACATTATGGCAATATGCATACAGCTGAATCTTTGTACTCTATTTATCGACCAACAGGGTGAGGACCCGCTGATGATGCAGACTACATCACCATAATGGCTTCAGTTATGGATCCCTCACCTTGTGGCTGCACAGATACTGTGTGACATTCACAGATTTTGTGCGGTTTGAAGAAATGACCGGGTGTAAAATTGTTGTCTTTCATCGAACACAGGATGGTCACTTTACCAAGTTTCAAAACAGCAAGGACACCCACCCTAGAACCGTCTTTATGTACTTACATGATAACCATTTCTATGGTTTCATGAGTCTGAAGGGTTTTCTGGGTGTGTCACATGTTTGTGAGTGGTGTTATACAGGCTTTAACACCCGTGGTGATCATGGCTGTAAACACAGCTGTAGTATCTGTCTTCATGAAGATTGTCATACCCAACCCCACAACACAAAGCAGTGCCCGGACTGTAAGCGGATATGTTATTTTGACTTTTGTTATAGAAAGCATAAGGGCTTGAAGCTCCACAAAGGTGTGGGTCGTTGGGTTAGCTGGTGTGACCAGAAGAAATACTGCGTCGATTGCGGCCGTCATTACAACATTAGCATTACCAACTATAAAGCACACAAGTGCACGGCTAACATGTGTCCCAGTTGTAACGTGGATCTGACTGTTGAAATGAATCATCAGTGTTTCATAAAACCCTCTAAACCGGAGGACCACAGTGAGCGCTACATATTTTATGATTTTGAGACAATTGCCAATCCTGTGAACGGTATACACACTGCAAATTTTGTGTGCACAATAAGCTTTGATAACGAGACGTGGTGTTCGGCCGGAAATGGTTGTGTCGCTGCTTTTTTCCAAAAGTTTAGGCAACCAAAATATACTGACTACACATTTATAGCACACAACTCGAAAGGTAACAATGGTATTGGCACAACACTTATTGCTAACGGTAGCAAGCTCATGATTTCTACAGACAGCACATTCAATCAGAGATACATTGATAGTCATTGCTTCCTACCGATGAAGCTGGTGGCTTTGCTACGTGCTATGGGTTTTAAGGATTCTAAAAAAGGCTACTTTCCTTACAAGTTTAACATCAAGGAGAATGAGAACTATGTTGGCCCCTATCCGGAACCACAATACTATTGTGTGAATACCATGATGGCTAAAGAAAAAGATACCTTTGTCATGCAGGATGAAATAAAGGCTTACTGCTTGAATGATGTGGTCATCTTAAGAGAGGATTGTATGCGCTACAGACTCAAGTTCCTGGAGTGTGGTGGTCTTGACCCATTCCGGTCAATTACGATTGCTTTGGCTTGCATGAAAGTCTTTTGCAACAGATTCCTCACCAAGGACACAATTTGGTCCCCTCAGACAACTACAATCGTTGTCAGAAGACATTCTGAAACAGCTCAATCCAATGGCTTCACTATGTGATGAGAATAAATCGATACAGCACGCCCTGAACCGGGGTGAAATGAAAATTGGTGCCTACTATGTTGATGGATACGCTGAACGTGATGGTGTGTGCACAGTCTATGAATTTCTAGGCTGTTTCTGGCACGGTCACCCAAAGTGTCATTGTTCAACAAGCACCAACCCGGTGACAAAGATCCAGTACGGGTTGATGCACCAACAATGGCTGACAAAGCTTGAAGCTTTAAAAGAACAACACAACTTACATGTTCAATACATATGGGAGTGTGATTGGAATCAGCTTAAAAACAGTTCCGCAGATGTCCAAGCTTTCTTGAAGACCTTTGATGCTCCAGAGCGCCTTGACCCTCGGGATACTCTTTTTGGCAGTTGTACCAATGCAATTAATTTGAAGTTTACGGCTCAAGAAGGGGAGACTATTCAGTATAACAATGTCCGTAGTCTTTAATCATTCTGCAACAAGACAAAGACTTATCCGATAGGGCGTCCAAACATCATCTTTCGAGATTTCAAACCACTAGACACCTACTTTGGTATTGTTAGGGCTACTGTGTGTCTGCCGAAAGGCCTTTATCACCCCATTTTACCGCACGGGGTAGGCGGTAAGCTGTTCTTTCCCTTGTGTAGATTATGTGCAGAGTCCCAGGGAACTGATTGTTCACATACTGATTCAGAAAGAGCTTTAACTGGTACCTTGGCTTCTATTGAGCTGGTTAATGCTGTTGAGAAAGGTTAGCGCATTGTGAAAATATTCGAAGTCTGGGATTTCACCAGGACATCAGATAATATTTTTGCAGATTACATGAGAACATTCCTTAAGCAAAAGCAGGAAGCTAGCGGGTTCCCACCATCAGTGGTTGATGTTGATGCTAAAGAACAGTATATCCATGAATATCATAAAAAGGAGGGTGTGCAGCTTGACAAGGAAAACATTGTTGTAAGCAGTGCTAGGCGATCTTTGGCTAAATTGGCGATGAATAGTCTTTGGGGTAAGATGGTTGAGCGGTCTAACTTTATACAATGTTAATTACAGATCCGGAGGAGTTTAGCCACTACCTTTTTTCCAGTGAAATAGAAGTTGGTTATTTCCCTTTCATCTCAGACACAGTTGCGATGGTACAGTGGCGTTACACAAAACAGACACCAATCAAACCACGCAATGGCAACATTTTTATTGCCGCGTTCACAACAGCTTATGCTAGACTTAGGTTCTATTCACTCTTGGAGAAGTTGGATAGACGTGTACTCTACATAGACAATGATCCGGTGATCTTTGTCACACGCCATGGGGATTGGGTACCCCCACTGGGGCCATTCTTGGGTGACTTGACCGCTGCATTACCAGATGGTGACAGCATTGCACAATTTGTTAGTGGTGGGCCGAAGACATATGGTTACAAAACCGTTAAAGGTCTGACTTGTCTCAAAGCAAAAGGCATTACACTCAACAGCTACAACGCAAACATTGTTAATTTGGAGACGCTAACACAACTGGTTGATAACTTTGTACGAGGCGATGGTGGTGATGATGATCACATCCTTGCTAATGCAGACACATTTGCGAGAGATAAAAGCACATTCACATTGAAAAACCGAGTAGTGTCTAAGCATTTCAGAGTTGTGTACAACAAGCATGTACTGCTCCCCGATTACAGCACAAGGCCTTACGGGTATTAAATCGCATTCTAGGATGGATAGCGGTTTTGACCCACAACTACAACACCCATTCATTAGAGGCCCCAGTAACTCAGGTAAAACATATTTTGTGAAGATGTTGGATAATGCTGACGTTATTTTCTCCAAAGAAATTCAGAATATCCTCTGGGTTTATTCATGTTGGCAACTACTGTATGACGAAATGTTGAAGGTGAGGGAGATTACTTTTATAGAAGGTCTACCAACATCGCTGTGTGATGATAATCTGCTACCGATTCAGAAAAACAACCTTTTAATTATTGATGATTTAATGAAAAGTGCATCAGAGAGTTTGGAGATGGAGAGTTTTCACACAATATTTACACGACCGTAACCTGAGTGCAATTTACCTTGTTCAAAACATGTTTGTTAAAGGCAAATCTAGAAGAACTATTAACTTGAACACAAACTACCTCATCTTGTTTAAAAACCCTCGTGACAATCAGCAGATTAGCATTTTAGGCAGACAGATATACCCCGGTCTTTCTCAGTTCTTCATGGAGAGTTTTAAAGATGCAGCACATCAGCCTTTTGGTTATTTACTTATTGACTTTAAAGCTACAACACCAGAAGTCTACCGTCTGAGAACGGGGTTCTTTTCAGGGGATTGGCCTGTCGTGTACATTCCTAAGAAAGTTTGATCATGTCTAAATGCATTAGTGGAAATTTACCACTTTTGAAGATGCTATTTAAGGCACCGGCGAGTCAACAAAAAGTTATTTTAGAATCAGCTTCCACCGACCTCATTCTATCACACTGTGAAATAGCTCTTAATCTAAGGTGCGGAAATATACCCTAAACAGAATCGCAGCTCCGAAAAGTAAAGAGGCAAAAAGACAACATTATATACATGTCTAAAAATAACACTTCAGGCGCAAAGAAAAGAAAAACCATCAACCAATCGGAAAGTTTTTAAGCGTTGCAGTTCTGTTCCTAACCAGTCTAATTGCATCGAGACACGGTTAAACAACATGGATCATGCTCAGAAAATGTTTCTGGTGCCACAACATCAGTTAGAAAAACTGCGAGAATCCAAAACGACTAGCACCGATGTAAGACAAACTGTTGAAAATTATTTGGACTCCTCGATTCGCAATATATACTGTTGAAGCCTGATATAGATTTACATGGAAAAGCTAAAAGATACTTTGCCATTTTACAAAGATTTTTCACTGCTGTGAGACAGGGGGAGCTTGACACAAATACACTGACTTTAAGTCATTGATGTGGTTTTACGATTGGTTTTAATTTTGAATAATAAAGCAGACATACACATGATTTACTTTTCTATTTCTTCAACAACGATGACACAAATTAAACAATTCACAAGATTGAGCATGTTGCATGCAATTAAACATTTGCTTATCATGTTTACTCTGGTACATCTTAGATACAAACGTTGAGACTAGCACATCATTGTTCGTAAATCATCAATACAAAAAGACATAGCATCTTTATAACTCAGACCTCTTGTCATTAGATAGAGAAAGAACACACAATGTTGTCCACACGTGGTTGAAATCATGTCCTGGACTTGTTTTGAACTGTGTTCCACATTCTCACAGGTTTGCAGAAATGCACTGATTGACTTGGGAAAATACGTATAATCTGGGGGGTTTCCAAAACTGTCATAAAATCTTCCAATGCCATTGTCTGTGATGTAAATAGCCTGCCAGTGCTCCCCCCCTGGGTGATTGCTCGGGTGTGTATTAACAATCGTCATTGATGCAGCGGGGGCATTTCAGAAAGCGGGTTTAGTGAAAACTCAAAGTTACTTGACTCAGACTTGAGGGAAACTCTGGGTTTACGGTTTCAAAGAGCCAGTTCAGTTACTCTGAGTCAGTTACTACGGCAACATACTCCGTGAAGCTAACTGTTGGATAATACTACTACGGCAACATACTCCGTGAAGCTAACTGTTGTAATATAGTATGCATTTATCAATATTAACTAGAGAATTGTGCTTACATGACTAATCTTTGATTAACCTTTGTGAGGACCTTAATGTCACCCATTGATAAAGGTTTGTGTAAGAACTGACATTTACTAAATGCTGATGTTTTTTCCTATCATTCGCTGACTTTAAGCAAAAACGTTACTAAGAGTAGAAATGACCTGATGAACTGTCTGATGAACTGTCTAGAATAATAGAGCTGTGGTTAAGGGTGATAAAAATTGTATATTACTTATTCTTGTTTCATTCACGTGTTTCCTGTTTTCCATGTATGTTGCCGAGTAGAAAAAGGTCAGACATAGGGCAACCCCAGGTGTTACATTAAAACAGTCTTAGCACATGTGTAACCAATACGAAGGAAGAGAAATAGGACAGGGCGGGACAAGGAAGTATTCAGATTTGTCTACTAACGGGTATAAAATGTATGTTTTTCCAGTTGTATCAGAATTCTCTGAATAAACGCTCAAGACCAGTTCGCTGCTTTTAGTGTTTCATTGGGTTCAGTTTGGTTTCTAAGTAATTATATTTAGTAAATCAGAGCCTTACAACCTCTGATTAGTGTTTTTGAACCTGACACTAACCTGCTCTTTAGCAGGTTTTATCCAACTTACTCTGAGTTTGTTCTACTCTTTAACTGAAACATGCTCTCTGAACGTGTCAGACAGGGCATGCCCTTTTCTCGAAGAGCCACTTGAAGCACAAATACTCTGCAGAAGTCTCAGTCGGGTGTGATCAGACCCCACTTGGATGTTTTTTATCATTCCCTAATGATTATCTGTTTGAGCATTACCGTTTTTCTGCACAATTGATCATTCATCTGAGCAATATTCTCAGCCCTTATATCATTCCTATGATACATCGTGGACGTGCTCTCAGTTTGGAACAAATTCTTTGTGTTGCAGTTTTCTGTATAACGTCGGTGATGCGGAGCATATGTCCAAGGCAACCGTCTCTGTCGGGCTGTCATAGATGTGACTCTTGCTCTGAAATGTTTTATGTACACTTTTGTAGTGTTCCCAAGTCACAGACCCACGAGACTCATTAAAAAATAATTCCACAGAATTGCAGGTACCAGTCTAAACAGTAATCAGTTTATTTAGTATGAAGCTTGAAGCATTAATCAGTCACTATTTTAGGGTGTCCAGGAATTGGCTTCATAGATGGCACTCACACTCCTATCACAGCTCCTTTAGTAAATGAAGAGGATTGTGTGAATAGGAAGGCTTTCCCCAGCATTAATGTGCAGATAGGCCAACAAAGAATTGTACTTATTTTTTGCTTTAATTTCACTTACTACTAAAATATATGTTGAATTTAGCCACTGAAATGTGTTGAATTAGGTAGGGGAGGCTAAACAGCATCACAATACTTGTACTGATATTATACTTTCCTGTTTTAAGTATATTTTTAAATTTCATCTTCAGTTGCTGCCAAGTAAGTTTTGTGCCTTTTGGGTTGCACCTGGTTAAATGAATGACCCTAATTGGTACAGGCAAGCAAACTCGGCAGTGAAAACTGCCCAAAAGCAACTATACTTCCTGAACCTAAAGAAGTTTGGCATGTCTGTTAAAACGCTCACCAACTTCTACAGGTGCACCATTGAGAGCATCCTCTCAGGCTGCATTACTGCCTGGTATGGCAGCTGCTCCGATCACAAGTCCCTCCAGAGGGTGGTGAAGTCTGCGGAGCGCATCATCAGCTGCGATCTCCCCTCTGTGCATGGTATCTACCATACACGATGCCTTCGGAAAGCACGGAACATCATCAAACGCTACAGCCACCAAGGCTATGGTCTATTCATACCGCTGCTGCTGTCTGGTAGACTCTACCGCAGCATCGGGGCACGCATTTCCAGACTCACAATTTTTTCCCTCAGGCCATAAGGCTCTTTAACCAGCAACAATGATCTTTGATCATACTAATCACAAATGAACATTCCAAATGCTCTGATGTCTTTCTACATAATGTACAGTGAGGGAAAAAAGTATTTGATCCCCTGCTGATTTTTTACATTTGCCCACTGACAAAGAAATGATCAGTCTATAATTTTAATGGTAGGTTTATTTGAACAGAGAGAGACAGAATAACAACAAAAAAATCCAGAAAAACGCATGTCAAAAATTTTATGAATTGATTTGCATTTTAATGAGTGAAATAAGTATCTGACCCCTCTGCAAAACATGACTTAGTACTTGGTGGCAAAACCCTTGGTGGCAATCACAGATGTCAGACGTTTCTTGTAGTTGGCCACCAAGTTTGCACACATCTCAGGAGGGATTTTGTCTCACTCCTCTTTGTAGATCTTCTCCAAGTCATTAAGGTTTCGAGGCTGACGTTTGGCAATTCGAACCTTCAGCTCCCTCCACAGATTTTCTATGGGATTAAGGTCTGGAGACTGGCTAGGCCACTCCAGGACCTTAATGTGCTTCTTCATGAGCCACTCCTTTGTTGCCTTGGCCGTGTGTTTTGGGTCATTGTCATGCTGGAATACCCATCTACGACCCATTCTCAATGCCCTGGCTGAGGGAAGGAGGTTCTCACCCAAGATTTGACGGTACATGGCCCCTTACATCGTCCCTTTGATGCGGTGAAGTTGTCCGGTCCCCTTAGCAGAAAAACACCCCCAAAGCATAATGTTTCCACCTCCATGTTTGACGGTGGGGATGGTGTTCTTGGGGTCATAGGCAGCATTCCTCCTCCTTCAAACACGGCGAGTTGAGTTGATGCCAAAGAGCTCGATTTTGGTCTCATCTGACCACAACACTTTCAACCAGTTCTCCTCTGAATCATTCAGATGTTCATTGGCAAACTTCAGACGGCCCTGTACATGTGCTTTCTTGAGCAGGGGGACATTGCGGGCGCTGCAGGATTTCAGTCCTTCACGGCGTAATGTGTTATCAATTGTTTTCTTGGTGACTATGGTCCCAGCTGCCTTGAGATCATTGACAAGATCCTCCCGTGTAGTTCTAGGCTGATTCCTCACCGTTCTCATGATCATTGCAACTCCACCAGGTGAGATCTTGCATGGAGCCCCAGACCGAGGGAGATTGACAGTTCATTTGTGTTTCTTCCATTTGCGAATAATCACACCAACTTTTTTCACCTTCTCGCCAAGCTGCTTGGCGATGGTCTTGTAGCCGATTTCAGCCTTGTGTAGGTCTACAATCTTGTCCCTGACATCCTTGGACAGCTCTTTGGTCTTGGCCTTGGTGGAGAGTTTAGAATCTGATTGATTGATTGATTCTGTGGACAGGTGTCTTTTGTACAGGTAACAAGCTGAGATTAGGAGCACTCCCTTTAAGAGTGTACTCCTAATCTCAGCTCGTTACCTGTATAAAAGACACCTGGGAGCCAGAAATCTTTCTGATTGAGAGGGGATCAAATACTTATTTCACTCATTAAAATGCAAATCAATTTATAACATTTTTGACATGCATTTTTTTTTTTGTTATTCTGTCTCTCACTGTTCAAATAAACCTACCATTACAATTATAGACTGATCATTTCTTTGTCTGTGGGCAAACGTACAAAATCAGCAGGCGATCAAATAATTTTTTCCCTCACTGTAGGTTCTCACTCCTGACATAAGTCAGGATGTAGTCAAACAGTTCAGGTTCAGTGACCTCTGAGACATCTGGAATGTCTTTGTCTCCATTGTCAGGGGTCAATGCAAGTGTGTGCAACTGGTTCACACTCAGCAGCTACCGATGCCGATCTGGAGATGCCATCTTCACTGGATCACTGACTCCTTGCCCCCTGGATGACACAATCTTGTAGTCTTCCCTGAAGCTTGGACGTCAGGACAACACAGATTTAGGATCAGCAATCTACCAGTTGGTAGTCCTAAATTTGGACAAGTCCCCAAATGTTACTGGCCTCAGACAGTGTACAAGACGGGCTGATGTTAGAAAAAGAGAAGCAGACAACGATTAGCGTGTGGCTAGCTCTGTTGCAGTTTATTTTCTGATATACACCTTGCTGCAACCCCAAAGTCTAGCTTCTCCATGTCTTTCTGCCTACAGCGCCACCTGTTGCGCAGGTAGTTACCGATTTAGTCAATATTACGTTTTGTTGTGTATGAGGCAAAAAAAACGGGGTGCCTTATTATTGAATTTGCAAACCTATACTAGTTTTCAAACCCATTATATTAACATGACAGGTCAATTTTTGTTATAAAAATATTTGTCAAAGTTAAGGTAAAACTTCTTCAAAATGTGAGAGCATACACTCACCTTTGCACCATTATTGCAAGCTAGCAAGTTTATTTATATAGCACAATTCATATACAAAGCAATTCAATGTGCTTTACAAAGAAAAATAAAATAAAAAAATATAAAAATACAATAACATAAAAACAAATACTCAAATGAAAACATCAAAACAAATGAAAACATCATAATAAAAATACAATAAGAAAACAAAGATTAGAAATGGGATAAACACATAGGAAGCTATAAGGCTAAACAGTGCGGTTAAGTTTAAGTGCTCAGTCGTAGGCACATGAAAAGAGAAGTGTTTTTAACCTGGATTTAAAAATGGATACGTTTGGGGCACGTCTAAGATCTTCTGGTAGTTTATTCCAGTTGTGTACAGCATAAGTGCTAAACGCAGCTTCTCCATGTTTAATATGGGCTCTGGGCTCTACTAGCTGACCTGTGTTCATGGATCTAAGAGCCCTGCTTGGTTTATATTCTTCAAACATATCAGAAATGTATTCGCTTCCTAAACCATTCAGAGATTTATAAACTAAAAGCACCACTTTGAAATCTATTCTGTAACTGTCTGGAAGCCAATGCAAAGATTTAAAAACCGGAGTGATGTACTCTGTTCTCTTGGGCCTGGTTAACATTCTAGCAGCAGCATTCTGAATGAGCTGTAGCTGTTTTACAGTCTTTTTCGGGAGTCCAGTTAAGAGGCCATTACAGGTAGTCAACCCT
>JACXGI010018919.1:0-12668 GCA_016801175.1 Esox masquinongy
GTAGGCGGGGGGGGGGGTCGTGTGCACTACTTTTGTTTAGAGTGAGAAAGGGTGTGACTGGGGACGCAGACAGTGCTCTTGATTAAAGTTTTTTTTATTCGGCAGTTCATAGAGCCATGATTTTATTCTAATACTGTATATGTATGTAATCTATCAACAGCCGTGATTTCATTATAATACCGTTATGTATATCGTCTATGAAAAGCCAGGATTGTATCATAATACTGTTGTGTATATTGTCTATGAAAAGCCTACAGATTAGTCATGGTTTCTACTGTCTGTTTGTTGATCACCGTCCCATACGGTCAGTCTGTCTGATAATTACAAGTCTGGTGATGCTGTGCCATTAGTAGGGAGATCTGCGAGGCCAACACAACCATTATGTGTCCTATGTGCGAGGAGAGCTGCAACCCCTGGAAACTCAGTGACAGCTGTGTCTATGCAAAGGTCAGCGATATGACCCGGAAGCTTTTCTTCATTCTCTTTAATTCCTTTATAGTCTGTCCTATTCCACGCTGCTGGCTCAGTGACAGCTGTGTCTATGCAAAGGTCAGCGATATGACCTGGAAGCTTTTCTTCATTCTCTTTAATTCCATTATAGTCTGTCCTATTCCACGCTGCTGGCTCAGTGACAGCTGTGTCAATGCAAACGTCAGTTAGACAGGAATCTCTGAAAACCATTCGAGATCGTTTACATAGATCTTCAACATAGTGAGCACATGATTTGCTGGCTTCTTACTAAGCCCTGATGGAGCTAAATGTAATTTAACTTAGAGTGTTATAATGTATGGTATGTGTAGAAACGGTACAGTTACTCTTAGCAAGCGCTGTTTCTGAAAGCCAAGCTGTCATGACCAGATGGCTTAATGGATGATTTACCTGCCATCAAGTGTGACAATGAGATGTGAATATATGTTTTTACATTACAACCATCTTGCCTGCTGGGATTTTATTCACATTGCTTCAATCCAATGTGGATATCATTCACATTGTTTCATTATGACAGGGATATCATTCACGTTGCTTCGTTATGACAGGGATATCATTCACATTGTTTCATTATGACAGGGATATCATTCACGTTGCTTCGTTATGACAGGGATATCATTCACATTGTTTCATTACGGCAGGGATATCATTCACGTTGTTTCATTACGGCAGGGATATCATTCATTATGACAGGTGTTGAGAGGATGTGATTTTTTACTCAGGTGTCCTGAAGGAAACTGTTAACTCATTACTGTCTTGTGTATTTGGCTCAAGGTGACCCATCTCTTCGACAATGGAGGAACTGTGTTCTTCGCTATTTTCATGGCTGTATGGGGTGAGTGAAGAGATGAGTGTCTGCGTTCTTAGCTTCTTTATCCCTCTCTGTCTCTGTCTGTCTTTCTGTCCTCGTCGATCTGTCTCTTTTTGTCTCTGTCTCTCAGCATCTTTTAATCTAGCCACGGTAGGAGAAGTATAAGTAAATTATATTTAGAGTCCCCTAAAGCTTATAAAAGATCTGATTGGATAAAGTCGCTCAGTTGTGCGATCAGACAGCCCAGTCGATTTGGTTATTTTCTGTCATTCTGGGAGCTTAGCGTCACAGAGCTTACAGACACACCATGTAAGGTTACACAACTGTAAACGGTCAATAAATATAATCTATTTTTAACAGAACTGATTCTTTTTATAGCAGCTCATAAGAAGATATATATATATATTTTTCACCTGAGAAAATAATAGTTAGGAGAAATGTGAGCATACCGTAATCAGTTAACTATTAAATAAAGGTATGAATTCCATTATCATGGCTTTTGTCCTTGCCATTTAAATTTATCTTAAAACACATGGATGAATAATTGGTTTTGCGATGATATAGATGATATAGATGATATAGATGATATAGATGATAGAGATGATATAGATGATATAGGGCGGTTTGGGCTCCAGTGGACCGGGTCCCCCGGGAGATACTGTGGGAGGTGCTGTGGGAGTATGGGGTGAGGAGGTCCCTTCTGAGGCCTATCCAATCCCTGTACGTCCAAAGTGAGAGCTGTGTTGGGGTTCACGGTAGTAAGTCAGACTTGTTCCATGTGGGGGTTGGCCTCCGCCAGGGCTGCGCTTTGTCACCAATCCTGTTTGTAACTTTCATGGACAGGATATCGAGGCGTAGTCGGGGTGGGGAGGGGTTGCAGTTCGGTGGGCTGGGGATCTCATCGCTGCTTTTTGCGCATGATGTGGTCCTGATGCATCATCGGTCTGTGACCTTCAGCACTCACTGGACCGGTTTGCAGCCGAGTGCGAAGCGGTTGGGATGAGGATTAGCACCTCTAAATCTGAGGCCATGGTTCTCAGCAGGAAACTGATGGAGTGCCTCCTCCGGGTAGGGAATGAGGCGTTACCCCAAGTAAAGGAGTTAAAGTATCTCGGGGTCTTGTTTGCGAGTGAGGGGGCAATGGAGCGGGAGCTTGGCCGGAGAATCGGAGCAGCAGGGGCGGTATTCCATTCGCTTTACCGCACCGTTGTGACGAAAAGAGAGCTGAGCCGGAAGGCAAAGCTCTCGATATACCGGTCAATTTATGTTCCTACCCTCACCTATGGTCATGAAGGCTGGGTCATGACCGAAAGAACTAGATCGCGAGTACAAGCGACTGAAATGTGTTTTCTCAGAAGGGTGGCTGGCGTCTCCCTTACAAATAGGGTGAGAAGCTCAGTCATCCGTGAGGAACTCGGAATAGAGCCGCTGCTCCTTTGCATCGAAAGGGGCCAGTTGAGGTCGTTCCGGAATCTGGTAAGGATGCCCCCAGGACGTCTCCCTAGGGAGGTGTTCCAGGCACGTCCAGCTGGGAGGAGACCTCGGGGTAGGCCCAGGACTAGGTGGAGAGATTATATTTCGACACTGGCCTGGGAACGCCTCGGGATCCCCCAGTCAGAGCTGGCGAATGTGGCTCGGGAAAGGGAAGTTTGGTGTCCCCTGCTGAAGCTGCTGCCCCCGCGACCCGATACCGGATAAGCGGATGAAGATGATGATGATGATGGTGGTTTGGGCTTGAAAAGGGACTCCTATTGTAAACACTTATAATCACATTGTGATCTGATTGTGAATAGATCTTACAAACACAGGAGATCAGGTCAAGGTCTGGAAAAGACCAGGATGAATGAGTCCTTGTCACGACATACTGACATTAACCGAGAGGGATCCGTCAGAAGAGGCAGCAGATTGGGCTCAGGGCCGCTGAGTGTGGAATGGTCGATTTCAGACAGGGCTTCATTGTTAAGCGACTTCTTGTGCTAGTTCTGGCACCTACAAGCTCAGTCATGGCTGTTGCCTGGGGGATGCTTTCACCTCCAGCGCCTGTGTGCCAGAGAATCTGTCTCCAGATTCTGTCTCTTTCTCCAGATTCTCTACAGATTATCTTCTGACTATCAGAAACATTTTACCTAAGCATCTACTAACCCTAACCTTAACCTTTATCCTAAACTTAACCCTAACATTAACCTTTACCTTAAACTGTCTGCTTAGCCTGACCCTATAGAACAGAGGTGTCAAACCGGTTCCATGGAGGGCCGAGTGTCTGCAGGTTTTCACTCTCACTTTGTTTAGAGCTTTATGATTAATTGATTAATTGGGTCATTCATTGATTAGTTTCTACACTCACTTGGTTGTTTAGGTCTGAACTGGGAACCAATTTAAAGGGAAAACCAAAAACATGCAGACACTCGGCCCTCCGTGGAACCGGTTTGATACCTTTGCTGTAGAACATCTACAGATGAAAATTGGAACTCTCTAAATAAAGTGTAACCAATAACAGAAATAGGGAGGGGACAAAAATAGGTAAACATTTCAAAAAAAAATAAATGTAAATAAAAATATATAGAAAACAGAGGAGGAAGGAGGGAGGTATAAACAGAACTTAATAATGAATCAGTGTCAGACTCAGACTTGCTCATTAAGTCTTAATTATCTGACTAATGAAACACTTCCCTGGAGGTTTTGTGTGTGTGTGTGTGTGTGTTGGGGGGGGGGGTTCTATGTATACGTGCGTGTATGTGAGGGCATGTGTAAGGAAAACACCCCACAGTACAACAGGCATGTTGGCGAACACACTTGTTTTTTTGACTGGTTCCCATCACAATTCTCCAATATCGTCCCAAAGTAGCGTGCCTCCGCTCTGTCCAACCACTTTCCTTCCTAGGTCACTTACTTTGACCAGGGACCACAGGGATCTGTTAGAAGTAGTTTTGATATAAAGAATGGACAACCATTTGAGATGCATGCCCAAATTACATTAAAGTGAGTAACCAAACATACTGCAACCAAAGATACTGCAGACTACGGCAACCAAACACACTGCAGATTACTGCAACCAAACACACTGCAGACTACTGCAAATAAACCCACTGCAGAATACTGCAAA
The DNA here is from genome assembly GCA_016801175.1 of Esox masquinongy. Lineage (NCBI taxonomy): Eukaryota > Metazoa > Chordata > Actinopteri > Esociformes > Esocidae > Esox > Esox masquinongy. Next base: position 4,404 of record JACXGI010018919.1, read on the forward strand.
TAAACACACTGCAGACTACTGCAAATAAACACACTGCGGACTACTGTAACCAAACACACTGCAGACTAGTGCAAATAAACACACTGCAGATTACTGCAGCTAAACAAACTGCAGACTACTGCATCCAAACACTGCGGACTACTGTAACCAAACACAATGGCGACTACTGCAACTAGACACACTGCAGACTATTGCAATTAAACACACTGCAGACTACTACAACAAAGAACACTGTTATCAAATACACGGCAGACTACGGCATCCAAACACACTGCAGACAGCTGCAATCATACACCCTGCAGACTACTGCAAATAAACATACTGCAGACCACTGTAACTAAACACACTGCAGATTGCTGCAACCAAACATACTGCAGACTACTGCAACTAAACACACAGCAGACTACTGCAAATAAACACACTGCAGACTACTTCAACAGAACACACTACAGGCTACTGCAACTGAATACACTGCAGACTACTTCAACAGAACATACTACAGGCTACTGCAACCAAACACTGCAGACTACTTCAACAGAACACCCTACAGGCTACTGCAATAGAATACACTGCAGACTACTTCAACAGAACACACTACAGGCTACTGCAACCAAACACTGCAGACTACTTCAACAGAACACCCTACAGGCTACTGCAATAGAATACACTGCAGACTACTTCAACAGAACACACTACAGGATACTGCAATAGAATACACTGCAGACTACTTCAACAGAACACACTACAGGCTACTGCAATAGAATACACTGCAGACTACTTCAACAGAACACACTACAGGCTACTGCAACTGAATACACTGCAGACTACTGCACCTGAACACGCTAGTATTGTAGTCTGGGTCAGCTAGCCTAGTCTGGTGAAGTCTCACCCTATTTCAAGGGACATTTGCTGGACTGTTGTTTCAGGGTAAATGTAATAAGTTGTGTTGTAAGTGATTGTGGGAGCTGCGTTAGAACACAGAGAGCCTGGGAATGTCTCTCCTCACTGTTTCCTGCTCTTTCCTCCTCGGCTCTGGCCAGCACAGCAAATAGAAATGTTCTCTCCCATAGGGTTCTGTCGAAGTTGTGGACCATAAAGGAGATTATGTGTCATTTGGGACGAGGTCCCGGCGCTGCAGCTGGCATGGATGTGTGCGGTGAATGATTACCCTGGTTCAGTAGCAGGTCTAGCCAAAAACAAGCCTCCCTTGCGAGCCGGACATAGAACACAGAAGCCCATTAAATTGACTGCTGAGCGACTGTGTGGGTTTGGGTCAAACGGAGCCACTGGGCCTTGTGACTGGTGTATCTGGGGTACAGTAAACAGAGAATTAGAGAGTGTGTGTGCATGCGCGTGTGTGTGCATGCGTGGCTGTGTGTGCATGCGCGTGTGTGCGCAAGCATGTGTGTGTGTGTGTGAATGCGCATTCGTGTTTGTGTGTGCGCCCACGTGTGTGTGTGTGTATGTGTGTGTGTGCGCGCGCGCGCGTGTGTACACAGACTTTAGCCTTAACTTCACTGTATTATATCCCATCAATAAGTATAATGGAGGGTAGGGGTGGAGCCCCACAGAGCACTGTACTAGCTCTGCACTGTGTAACAACATGACATGGACCAGGAGGGAGGACCTAGATCTGTGCTACTGTTTAAATAGGGACCCTGGTCTAGTCCAATCAGGATCATTGTTCTGTAGTTTTTTACTGGCAATGTAGAGCAGCTCTGCTGCATACTGTTCTCCAGGTGTGTGTGTGTGTGTGTGTGTGTGTGTGTGTGTGTGTGTTTGTAACTGAGTTGAAAAATGGGCTTGGCCCAAGGGAAGGAACATGGACATCTAAAAAAACCCTCTACTCCCCTCTATTTAAGCATAAGTGGGACAAGCTATATCAAACTGAAGTTGTACAGCAGGCTTTTGTATAGACTTCCTCATATATGTTGCAGCTCCACTGCAACTCACTGTCATCTTATGTGTGTATAAAATGGGTTCTGGGTTCAGGGGGTGTCTAGTAGAGAATGTGAATAATCAGGACCCTTCCCCACTATTGTCAAGGAAGTTGACGTCAGAAATCAGACACCCTTGACAAAGAGGGATTTCAACCCTCTTTCAGTCCAACTGTATGAATCATATTTCTGCCCCTTTCACACTGTAATAGATTGATACAGTCATTCCATGGAATGTGTTCTATGTTCTATTGGAATGTGTTCTGTGTTCTATTGGAATGTGTTCTGTGTTCTAATGGAATGTGTTCTGTGTTCTATTGGAATGTGTTCTAATGGAATTTGTTCTGCGTTCTAATGGAATGTGTTCTGTGTTCTAATGGAATGTGTTCTGTGTTCTAATGGAATGTGTGTTCCCATAGCCACAGTGTTCTTGGAGTTCTGGAAGCGGAGGAGGGCGGAGCTGACCTATGACTGGGATCTCATAGACTGGGAGGAGGAAGAGGTTGGTCTAGTAGTAGTCAGTAATATCCGGCTTATTGATAACTCCACTATCTACCTTATTGATATGATGTATCCTATAACTGTTAATCGAAATGATATGTGCACACATTCCAGAATTTTGTGAATGTAACATAAGATACACAATTGATTTGGCGGAAAGAGCAGTCAATGACAGTGCCAGTCATAGATATCAGAGCCGTGCATGTGATATACACTACTGGAGTATGTGTGTTTGTGCCCCAGGAGAATCTGCGGCCCCAGTTCGAAGCCAAGTACTCCCGTGTAGAGAGAGTGAACCCTATCTCTGGCAAGCCGGAGCCCTTCCAGCCCTTTTCTGATAAACTGAGCAGACTCATGGTCTCTGTCTCTGGGATCTTCTTCATGGTATGATCCAGATATCGCATGAATTACAAGATGTCTGTCTTTCTGTCTGTCTCTGGGATCTTCTTCATGGTATGACCCAGATATCGCATGAATTACAAGATATCTGTCTCTCTGTCTGTCTTTCTGTCTGTCTCTGGGATCTTCTTCATGGTATGACCCAGATATCGCATGAATTACAAGATATCTGTCTCTCTGTCTGTCTTTCTGTCTGTCTCTGGGATCTTCTTCATGGTATGACCCAGATATCGCATGAATTACAAGATGTGTGTCTCTCTGTCTGTATTTCTGTCTGTCTCTGGGATCTTCTTCATGGTATGACCGAGACGTCTCATGAATTACTTGAATCTGTCTGTGTCTGTCATTTTCTAGGTTAATTTCTTTCCTTTTTTAAGTTAGTCGTCAGTTTTTATTATTTTTTCTGTCTGTGTGTGTCTGTTTTCTTTTAAAACCTAATCTCGCCAGATTATTCAGGTTGGGGACCTGTCTTTGGCGTGTAGACATTACACAGGCTGGATTAATTCCTTTTTCTAATCACCGCCTTCTTTTTGTAAACTTAAATGGTTTAATTGCAAGCGACTGAACAAATTGGAACTGGAATATCTGTTTATTTTCTAAATTGACTGAATTCAAATGGAACTGACCCCAATCGAGGAACTCCGTTTGCTTGAAACGTCTTGAACATGTAACACAAAACTCAGCCTCTGGCTGCTTGCTGTCCCCCCCTGGTGGTTGTAATATATAAAGACAGGAGAGACTGCTTGGAAACTGACTTAGCTGTGTGTATGGTTTTTCCAGTGATCCTCATCACTCATCAGAAATATGAAGTGTGTGGAGAGTAACGATGTTCATGTAACAAGGATTTATTGTTTACCAATATGAGGCCATGTTATGGTGACTATTCATTTAAAACTTTCATTTTCTTCTTTCCCCCGTCTGTCTGACTGCCTGTCTTTCTCTCTCACTCCTTCTTTCTCCATCTCACCCTCCACTACTCTCCATACATGTGGGTTTGTGTTCCTCTGTTCCTCAGATCTCCCTGGTCTTGACGGCGGTGTTTGCGGTGGTGGTGTTCCGGCTCATTGCCATGGAGAAGTTTGCGTCATTCGACTGGGAGTTTGTCAAAAAGAACTGGCAGTTTGCCACGTCGGGAACTGGCGTCTGCATCAACTTCATGATCATCATGTCCCTCAATGTGGTGCGTGTCAGGCCTCGCTGTGGAGCATGCCAAACCCTCCCATGGAACAGAGTGGGACTGGACTTGATTGAATTTAAATTGAATATACTGGAATGGAATAGATTATTGGAGTGGAATTGAGTAGAATGTTATAGATCGGATATCAGTAGAATAGAATGCAACAGATTGGAATTGAATGGCGTAGAATGGAAGCTGTGGAGGCCAATGGAACGAACACAGTTAACAACCCTGATTTAACAGTGGATATTATTAAATACATCATTATTTATTTTAACAGGCTAGTTATGGGACCCATACTTTACCGTGATGAACCTGGCCTAACTGTCTGGCAGGGTACTGTTGTAGAATTGATCCACAGTCAGAGTTAACCTGGTGATTCTGCCTAAACCGTCGTACCGGATCGTGTTGCACAGTCATATTTTGTCATGTCTATGAATGTGGTGGGTGTTGGGCTGAACTGAGCCACAGCATCTGAAGCAGGCACATACAGAATTTTAATTCCAATTTGTGTTAAACATGATTAAAAACTGTATGTGGTGTACTGCAATAACATTTGGAGTGAGGTTTTCACCAGTGCTTGTTTGCCACAGTCTTTTTGAGGTTCTTTTGTGACGCTCGTTTTTTCACTTGCTCGTTCCGTACCTTTATACGATACGTTCTCCTGACACAGCAGTTGACTTGTATTTAGCCAGGGTCAAATGTTGCCTTATTTCTGCCCTCAGGTATATGAAAAGGTGGCCTATCTCCTCACCAATCTAGGTAAGCAATATCCATCAAGATGCACATGAATGTTGCTTCAGTATCTGACGCTCTAGAGGCCCTTGTCAACATCTCTCTCTCTTTCTGTGTCTCTCTCTCTCTCTGTCTCTCTCTCATAATCACTCACTTTCTGTGTCTCTCCTTCCTCTCTTTATCTCCCTCTTCTTCCCATCTCTGTTATTCTCTTCCTTTCCTCTTCTTCTCCCCCTCCCACCTGTCTGTCACTTCCCCGTAGAACACCCTCGGACGGAGTCAGAGTGGGAGAACAGTTTTGCTCTCAAGATGTTTCTCTTCCAGTTTGTTAACTTGAACAGCTCCACTTTCTACATTGCTTTCTTCCTGGGAAGGTACATTTTAGAGGTTCACATCATAGCTACACTGCAGCCTTTTCCCTCTTTTCAGTCTCATTGTTCTTCAGTTTTCCAAGTCGATCCAACAAATAAATAGTCTGTGTGCTCTCTCATGGTTAAACTTGTACAAGCAGCTGTAATCTTTCCCCCAGCTCAGCGTTATTTCAGTGTTGAGCTGTCCGGATAATTGAATTCTATTAGCTAATGCCTTTCATCTCTTTAGGTTTGCCGGCAGACCAGGAAAATATAATAAACTCTTCAATAGGTGGAGACTGGAGGAGGTGAGTAGAATCATGAAGCAATCAAACCAGGCATGTTTCCCATATGTCACCCTACTTCCTGTATGGCTCAGGACAGTGTAGTGAACTTCATAGGGAATTGGGTGGGATTTGGGAAGCAGGCTTGGCTGCTACTTCTACACGGTTAGTGATGGTTATTATCTATTGAAACAATAATAAAGCAATAAAAAGGTCATTATTGCTGTGAGGGCTGCCCATTGGTTCTCCGTTTTGGGATTTTACGGATTGGTTCTCCGTTTTGGGATTTTAATCATGAATCTCTTTCATGATTAATATAGTTTGAACTATTTTTTTTTGCGATATTGCTGAGATCAAAAACTCAATTTGTGGCTTGAAATTAGCAAATGATTAGCAGCATAACCAGGCCTTACCTGCTCCAACCTTAACTCAAACCTTAATCCTTCCCTGCTCCAACCTTAATCCAAACCTTAATCCTTCCCTACTCCAACCTTAAGACAAACCCTAAATCCTTCCCTGCTCTGACCTTAACCCAAACCTTAATCCTTCCCTACTCCAACCTTAATCCAAACCTTAATCCTTCCCTGCTCCATCCTTTACCCAAACCTTAATCCTTCCCTGCTCCAACCTTAATCCAAACCATAATCCTTCCCTCCTCCGACCTTAAGACAAACCCTAAATCCTTCCCTGCTCTGACCTTAACCCAAACCTTAATCCGTCCCTCCTCCAACCTTAACCCAAACCTTAATCCTTGGAGTAGTTATTTATCTAGTACTAATGAATGTTGATGTCTGTGATTATGAGCATGAAATAAAAAGTTAAAATGTTTTTTGATTGTATTTAAAAGATTTAAGAGACATAAACATACAATCCCATTTACAAAAAAGTTGGGATGCTGTGTAAAATGTCAATAAAACAGAATGCAATGATGTGAAAATAATTTAAACCTTATGGGCCCGTTTCGCAGACACAGATTAAGCCTTGTCTAGGATTAAAAAACAAGCTTAATGAGAGTTTGAAACTGAGCCATGTCTCAGAGAGATGTCTCAGTTTCAATCATATGTTGAAACTGAGACATTTTATTGTTTTTTGAAAAATATATGCCCACTTTGAATTTGATGCCAGCAACACAAAATTTGTGACAGAGGCAACAAAAGACTGGAAAGGTTGTGTAATGCTAAAAAAATAAACCTGGTGGAATATCACACAACTAATTAGGTTAATTGGCAACAGGACAGTAATGTGATTGGGTATTAAAACATCATTCCAGAGAGGATGAATCTGTCAGAAGTGAGGATGGGGTGGGGTTCACCACTCTGTGAAAGACGACAATTTAAGAATGGCATTTCTCAATGTAAAATAGCAAAGAGTTTGGGGATCTCATCATCTATGGTACATAATATCATTACAAAATACAGGGAATCCAGAGAAATCTCTGTATGCAAGGGACTTATAACGATAACCAATATTGGATGGCCATGATCTTCGGGTCCTCAGACGGCACTGTATTAAAAACAAATACGATTCTGTAGGGGAAATCACTGCATGGGCTCAGGAACACTTCTGAAAACCATTGAGTGTGAACACAGTACGTCACTGCATCCACAAATGCAAGTGTACCATGCAAAGAAGAAACCATATATACACAAGTTCCAGAAACACCGCCACCCTTTCTGGGCCCAAGCTCATTTAAGATGGACTGAGGTGAAGTGGAAAACTGTACTGTGGTCTGACAAATCAAAATTTTAAAGAATTTTTTGGAATCATGGACACTGCGTCCTCTGGATGGAGCTCCGGAGGAGAGGGACCATCCAGTTTCTTTTCAGTTCACAGGTCAAAAGCCAGCATCCGTGATGGTATGGGGGTGCATTAGTGCACATGCCATGAGTGACTTGCACATCTGTGAAGGCACCATTAATGCTGAACAATATATACAGGTTTTGGAGCAACTTATGCTGCCATCCAGACAACGTATTTTTCAGGGAAGGCCTCACTTATTTCAGCAAGACAATGCCAAACCACATTCTGCACGTATTACAACAGCATGGCTCCGTAGTGAAATAGTCTGGGTACTAAACTGGCCTGGCTGCGGTCCAAACCTGTCCCCCATTGAAAACGTTTGGCGCATTATGAAACGAAATATACGACAAAGGAGACCACGAACTGTTGAGCAGCTGAAATCCTATATCAAGCAAGAATGGGAAAACATTTCACTTTCAAAACTATTGGTCTCCTCAGTTCCCAAACACTTACAGAATATTGTTAAAAGAAGAGTTGATGCAACACAGTGGTAAACATGCCCCTGTCCCAACCTTTTTGAAATGAGTTGCTGGCATCAAATTCAAAATGGTCATGTATTTTTCCAAAAAACAATAACATTTCTCAGTTTCGAATTGTTATCTTTGCATTATTTTCAATTAAATGTAGGGATAGATGATCTGCACATCACAGCATTCTGTTTTTATTTGCATTTCATGCCGCGTCCCAACTTTTTTGGAAACTGACTTTCCAAGTTTCTTTCATAACTGAGTGAAATGAAACAAAAAGTTTAATTTCGCTCAGTGATTGGTAATTCATCTTTATTATTGTTTTATTTTACCCAGTGACAGGTAGTTAATAGTTTCTTCGTTACACAGTAATTAGTGCTGAATGTGTGTTTGATTGTTTTCCCTCCTTCAGTGCCATCCGAGTGGCTGCCTCATCGATCTCTGTCTGCAGATGGGGGTAATCATGGTGCTGAAACAGATCTGGAACAACTTCATGGAGTTAGGTTATCCGTAAGTACCATAGCCGTGGTTACAGTTTTCCCTCATGTTACTCATCTCCAGTGTTATTACAGTTTTACCTCATGTTACTCATCTCCAGTGTTATTACAGTTTTAC
>JACXGI010018920.1:0-12495 GCA_016801175.1 Esox masquinongy
CACTTTTGTAGGATACCTTTAGAATACAACTCACACTTTTGTAGGATACCTTTAGAATACAACTCACACTTTTGTAGGATACCTTTAGAATACAACTCACACTTTTGTAGGATACCTTTAGAATACAACTCACACTTTTGTAGGATACCTTTAGAATACAACTCACACTTTTGTAGGATACCTTTAGAATACAACTCACTTTTATAGGATACATTTAGAATACAACTTCTAGTTTTTAGAATACAACTTCACCTTTTTCTGCTGTAACCACTGGAGGGTCAACTTGGCCTTGTGCTTAGGGTCATTGTCGTGCTGGAAAGTCCAAAAGCGTCCCATGCACAGCTTTCATGCAGAAAAATTGTCTGCCAGTATTTTCTGATAACATGCTGCATTCATCTTGCCATAAATTTTCACAAGATTCCCCGTGCCTTTAGAGCTCACACACCCCCAAAACATCAGTGAGCCACTACAATGCTTCACAGTGGGGATGGTGTTCACTATAGGCCTTGTTGACCACTCTACAAACATAGCGCTTATGGTTGTGACCATAAAGCTCTATTTTGGTCTTGTCACTCCAAATTACAGTGTGCCAGAAGCTGTGAGGCGTGTCAAGGTGTTGTTGGGCATATTGTAACTGGTCGTTTTTGTGGCATTGGTGCAGTAAATGCTTCTTTCTGGCAACTCGACCATGCAGCTCATTTTTGTTCATGTATCGTCATATTATGCTCCTCGAAATAACCACACCGTCTTTTTCCAGAGCAGCCTGTATTTCTCCTGAGGTTACCTATGGGTTTTCTTTGTATCCCGAACAATTCTTCTGGCAGTTTTGGCTGAAATCATTCTTGGTCTACCTGAACTTGGCTTGGTATCAAGAGATCCCAGAATTTTCCACTTCTTAATAAGTGATTGAACAGTACTGACTGGCATTTGCAAGGCTTTGGATATCTTTTTATATCCTTTTCCATCTTTATGAAGTTCCATTACCTTGTTACGCAGGTCTTTTGACAGTTCTTTTCTGCTCCCCATGGCTTAGTATCTAGCCTGCTCAGTGTGTCCATGTGAGAGTTAACAAACTCATTGACTATTTGTACACAGACACTAATTGCAATTTAAAAAGCCACAGGTGTGGGAAATTCACCTTTAATTGCCATTTTCACCTGCGAGTGTCACCTTGTGAGTCTGTAACAAGGCCAAACATTCAAGGGAATTTAAACTTTTGATCAGGGCCATTTGGGTGATTTCTGTTATAATTATGATTTAAAAAGGAGCCAAACCCACTATGTGATAATAAATGGCTTCATATCATATGATAACTATCCTTAAATAAAATACTTTTTTTGTGCATGATCAGTCATATCTTCAAAATCATTGCCAAAATTTCACAGCTTCTGCCAGGGTATGCAAACTAATGAGCACAACTGTAACATGGAAATAACAATTCTGTCAGAACTATATCAAGTTTTTCCGCTCTGTGCATGGATATTGTACGATTTCCCCGCGATTGATGGCCACAAACCTGTGTGGTGCATCTCGAACATGCTGGTGTAAATTCAAGCACTGTGAAAATGTCTTTGAACTAAGACAAATTTATCTAGCCTTTTATTCTCTCGTAATGTAAACAAGCCCTAACATAGGGACAAGCAGTAACCCTGGTCAAAGGTCCACTCAGTTTCAATAGCAAACTCTGACCCACTGAGTTAATCAGTCACAGTTCGTGTTTGAGCCAGGAACACTCCCACAAGACACGTACACGTTTCCTCAAGGGAATTCAGTCCAAAGGAGAGAGACAGAGAGAATGTAAAGGGGGCGAGATAGAATAGAAAATAGAAGTTGAGATTGAGCAACTGTCAGGATATCAAGCTTGAAGACAACATTTACATTTTCAGAACCACTTACAATAGTGAGTGCAAACATTTTAGTATTAACAATTACATGAGAAAACGAGAATCCGAGGAGCTTCACCTGTGTGTAACTTGGAGTGACTTATCAAAGGCTGAGAGAGGGCAAGAGGTGAGAGATGGGGGTAAGAGCAATGGTCAGTGTGTGTCTGCTGTTACTGACTTGTGCCCTGGGGCAGAATGCGGCCAGAGATGCTGGTTCTGGTAGTGGGAGAGGGTCTAGACTGAGTAGCAGTAGCACTGAGATTGGCGGTAAAACCGACCATGTATTTGAGGACATTACTTTAACTGGAGATTCTGGGGACACTACTTTAACTAGAGATTCTGGGGACATTACTTTAACTAGAGATTCTGGGGACACTACTTTGACTGGAGATTCTGGGGACACTACTTTAACTAGAGATTCTGGGGACACTACTTTGACTGGAGATTCTGGGGACACTACTTTGACTGGAGATTCTGGGGACACTACTTTGACTGGAGATTCTGGGGACACTACTTTGACTGGAGATTCTGGGGACACTACTTTAACTGGAGAATCCAATAATACTAATGTAACCATTGATAGTAGTCGGCTTGGTCATACTAGTAGCCCAGGGATAACTGGTCAGACCGTAGATACTGGTAACAATATAACTGGTGTGGGTGGTTCCGGTGGTTTCTCGGGGCGACTGCTGGTGATCCCGATGGATGGGAGCCACTGGGTTGGGATTAAGGCCATTGCCGAGGAGATGGGTCGTCGTGGACATCAGGTTACTGTAGTGATCCCGGAGGTGAGCATTCGTCTGGGCCCCAGCAGGCACTGCAGGACTGTGTCATATCCTGTCCCCTATGACCAGGAAATGGTAGATAAGCTGATGGACAATTCTAAAGAAAACATTCGCGCCAACAAACTGCCCCTGGTGGAGCGGATGGGCCAACGCTTTGCTAATATTCAGAACATTTCATCGTTCATTCACACTACAGCTGAAAGCCTGCTGTTCAACTCAACACTCATCACGTCCCTGGAACAGCAGGTCAGTCTACAGCTCTGTGCAGGTCAGTCTACTGCTCTGTGCAGGTCAGTCTACAGCTCTGTGCAGGTCAGTCTACAGCTCTGTGCGTGTGACTCTGGTTTCACTTCACACATGTGGGTACCAGAGACGTTGCCAAAGTTTCTCTCTGTAAAATGTCAAAATGAATTGCAGGATCCAAGGTAAATATGAAAAGAATGAACTGTAAAGAAACTGTTGTTGCTGTTAATCAGCTTGATCTTACAATAAAAAATTACATGTTTCTAACATTGAATTGAGAGAAAACTGAAGAAAAAAAATGGTCATCAAGAAAGAGTGCCAATATTTTTACCTCACACAAGTGGGTTTCTGAAAATGAGGAAATCCCTAATGAACTTGTCATCACTGAATGGGTCGGGACCCCACCATGTTTGAGAATGACGGTGAACCTTTGTGTTTGAACGTCCTCCCCTGTCCAGGGTTTTGATGCAGTGTTGACAGACCCCATGGTGCCTGCAGGCAGTCTGATCGCCAGGCGTCTGGGCGTTCCGTCCGTGTGTCTGCTCAGAGGGCTCCCCTGTGGTCAGGACCTGGTCTCCACTGCCTGCCCTGCTCCTCCATCCTACGTGCCGCGCTTCCTAACTCAACACACAGACACCATGAGCTTCTCACAGCGGGTCGTCAATGTACTGGTGAGGATATTGACGAGAAACTACACATACACACACGCACGCACGCACGCACACACACACAAACGCACTCCCACACACACAGTCCTTCTTCACCTGATCCTCTAGGTGAGTATGGTGGAGCCGTTGCTGTGCCGACTGATGTTCTGGCGCTTCGACCAGCTGGCCTATCGTTTCCTTGGAGAGGAAGTGGGCGTGGCCGAGGTGCTGGCAGACTCCGCTATCTGGTTACTAAGGTACAATTCTACCACGTGTTCAAACGCACATACACACATACACACACATACACACATACACACATACACACACACACACATACACACACACACACACACACATACACACATACGCACATACGCACATACACACATACGCGCACACATACACACATACACACATACACACACACACACATACACACATACACACACATACACACATACACACTGAACAGGGGGGATCGAGCTTTTTCACTTGCGTCCCCGAGACTGTGGAATGAATTGCCTCTCCATGTTAGACTGGCCCACAGTCTTCCTGTTTTTAAAACCCGACTAAAAACTCACCTCTACTCACTGGCTTTTAACTCGGTATGAGAGTCGTATCTATATTGCTTTCTGTTTATTTATTTGTTTTTAGTGATTGATTTATTTGAATGTACAGCACTTTGGTCAACCTGGTTGTTTTTAAATGTGCTTTATAAATAAAGTTGGATTGGATCGGATTGAACACACACATATGCACACTAACAGGGCATGTTGTTCTTATTGTTATTTGTGGATCTAAGGTATGACTTCACAATGGAGTTTCCCCGTCCCCTCATGCCTAATATGGTGCTGGTGGGAGGAATCAACTGCCATGTCAGGAACCCCCTCCCCCAGGTTTGTGTGTGTGTGTGTGTGTGTGTGTGGGCGCACAGTGGACACCTACATCCTCTGAAGATGCTGAGGGCCCATGCGTCTGCCTTGTCTATTGGTTTAATTTAAATAATTCTGATAGTGTTGTCCACATGTCTACAAAGCAATGGCATCACCTGAAACAGTGTGAGTAGGACAACTAGGTGTAGGCTAATTCAGAAAGGGAGAACCCAAACGCAGAAACAGAACGAGGGCAGTCTGAAGATTTAGATCTGAATTGGGAAACGTTTTTATTTCAGTAAAGATTCACCAAACTTGAAGCCTCCATACTTCACCATTCACCATACTTGAAGCCTCCCACTGTGGGTTGTACTAAGCCTGTCAATCAGACCTGGGCTGTGGGTTGTACTAAGCCTGTCAATCAGACCTGGGCTGTGGGTTGTACTAGGTCTACATTGAACACAATGCTGGACTGTATGGAAAGACCTGGGTTGTCCTTCATGTTGAATTATCACCTAACCAAATCCCAGTAACAATGCTACTGCTGTATTAACATTAGTGTGTGTGTGTGTGTGTGTGCGTGTGCGTGTGTGTGCGTGTGCGTGTGCGTGTGCGTGTGCGTGCATGCGTAGGAGCTGGACCAGTGGGTATCCTGGGTGAATGGCTTCATAGTATTCTCTCTGGGCACCACAGTGTCTTCTCTACCAGATGACATCACTCACATCTTCATGCAGGCCTTCGCTCTCATACCCCAGAAGGTATCACTCTCATACCCTCTCATACCCCAGAAGGTATCACTCTCATACCCTCTCATACCACATTCAGATTTAGACCACCCCACCGACAAAACTACCACAAACATTAACCTGTGTGTGTGTGTGTGTGGGTGTGTGTGTGTAGGTCCTGTGGCGGTACACCGGGTCGGTTCCTGGCCACATTCCAGACAACGTGAAGCTGATGAAGTGGCTGCCTCAGAATGACCTGCTGGGTATGTCACAGCGTTCGGAATGACCTGCTAGGTATGTCACAGCGTTCGGAATGACCTGCTGGGTATGTCACAGCGTTCGGAATGACCTGCTGGGTATGTCACAGCGTTCGGAATGACCTGCTGGGTATGTCACAGCGTTCGGAATGACCTGCTGGGTATGTCACAGCGTTCGGAATGACCTGCTGGGTTAGTCACAGCGTTCGGAATGACCTGCTGGGTATGTCACAGCGTTCGGAATGACCTGCTGGGTATGTCACAGTGTTCGGAATGATCTGCTGGGTATGTCACAGCGTTCAGAATGATCTGCTGGGTATGTCAGTTTGTTCTGCATACAGTATGTGATTGACTGGTACTGTATGTGAATAGCTGATTAATGATGACTGGGATTTGTCTGACTGATATCAAAATCTCCCTCCAAAATTTAAAGAAATGACTGAATTATGATTGACTGATAGGTGATTGAGTGAGATGTGATTGATTAACTGATAAGTGATTGAGTAAGATGTGATGGATTTTCTGGTAGGTGACTGAGTGAGATGTGATTGATTTTCTGGAAGGTGACTGAGATGTGATTGATTGACTGATGGGTGATCCCTGAAGGGCCAGTGGAACCAGGATGACCAAGCCTTTGGCTACCTGTCTGTCTGTCTGTCCATCTGTCTATCAGCTCACAGTGGTGCCCGGGCCTTCCTGACCCACGCTGGGACTCATGGCCTGTACGAGGGGGTTTGTCACGCCGTTCCCATGGTGATGCTGCCGCTGTTTGGCGACCAGCCTGATAACGCCCACCGATTGGCTGGTAAGGGAGCTGGTGTGGTCCTGGACATTAACCACATCACCATGGAAACACTTATACAGGCTCTGGATGAGGTCATAAACAACACCAGGTGAGACTACCTTACCTGTATTCAGGTCTGTTTGTCTTCCCTAACTGTATTCAGGTGGGCTTTTCTTCCTGTCCTGTATTCAGGTGTGTTTGTCTTCTTTTCCTGTATTCAGGTTTGTCTTTTCCTGTAATTCGACATGTTTGTCTTCATTCCCTGTATTGTTAATTCAAAACCTTTCATGATTGATTTCCAATGTGTCTTTCCGTGTGTAGGTATAAATCCAGCCTATTGAAGCTCTCTGCCATCCACAAGGACCGCCCTATTGACCCCCTGGAGCTCTCTGTTTATTGGACAGAGTTTGTGATGCGCAATAAAGGGGCGGGCCATCTGAGAGTGGCAGCCCAGGACCTCAGCTGGTTCCAGTACCACAGCCTGGATGTGCTGGGCCTACTGGTCATCGTGGTGATAGCCATTGTCACTGTGATGGTGAAGTGTTTGTTGTTGTGTATTCGAAGGTTAGCCAGGAAGAGAAAGCAGGACTGACCAGGAGCACAGATCAACGTTCTCCTTCAATTTTCAGTGTTTCTATAGAAATTGGGTATGTCAGTGTTCCCTAATAAATATTTTGGGAACATGTAGAAAATTTCACATCTCATTCACAAGAGTTGAAGTTTGGCAAAAGTAAACAAACAGGAAGACAAGGGGAGGAGCCTCTGCATGAATGCAGCCCAGGTGTAACATGGGTAAAACGGTGAAAAGCGCAGCTGTGATGGAGAGAGAGATAGAGCAGGGACTCATCCTAACCAAACCAATAGAAACCAGCCAGTCAGCAGATCAAATCACTCAACATTTATTATACAGAAAATACATTGGAAATGCATCCAGATGTGGGTCAGGGTGTTAGTGGTCAGACTTCTTTGGTGGGAAGAGAGTGTACTCTACAGCCAGAGCCACAGCAAAGGCAGCAAAGCCCCATTTAAATCCCCTCAGCAACACATCTCCCAGGGTTATGGGACGACTGAAACCTCCCAAGAACCTCCACGCTTCATTACTGTGGGTGAGAGACAGGGGAGGGAAACATTCATTACTGTGGGTGAGAGACAGGGGAGGGAAACATTCATTACTGTGGGTGAGAGACAGGGGAAGGAAACATTCATTACTGTGGGTGAGAGAGGGGAGGAAACGTTCATCACTGTGGGTGAGAGAGGGGAGGGAACGTTCATCACTGTGGGTGAGAGGGGAGGGAACGTTCATCACTGTGGGTGAGAGAGGGGAGGGAACGTTCATCACTGTGGGTGAGAGAGGGGAGGGAAACATTCATTACTGTGGGTGAGAGACAGGGGAGGGAAACATTCATTACTGTGGGTGAGAGAGGGGGGAGGGAATCATTGCATGTTTATCTGGATCTCAAGCAGCAGCTACCTGCGGTGCATTCAAAACACAGGCACACACTGAAATGCTGAGTCAGCACCAGAATTTAATTCAATCCCACTAAAATAATATACAAATGTTGTACTACGTTAACTTCCATGTAGCTTTAGTAAAAGTGACCAAAACCATTTGATTAATAAAATCTGTTTTACTACAACATCTGTGTATGGAAAAATAAGGAGTCTAATTTCTTCAAAAACTGTTAGGGCCAGTTTCACAGACACAGATTAAGTCTAGTCTAGAACTAAAACAACAAGTTCAATGGAGTTTTCTATTGAACTCGATTTTTTTGTCCTAGACTAGGCTTAATCCGTGTCTACGAACCCGGCCCTTAGTAATTAAAAACTCGGGTCACAGGATCACCCCTCTGACATGGCCAAACTCCTCCAAAAACAGTTTTAAAAAAAGAGATCTCACTGTCTCAGACATATCACCAATTACAATAAACAGAAGTCAATTGTTCAGCAGATGGATTGGTGGGAGGGATGAACTGTTCTGATAGGCTACAATCAGATGTCACTCCTATTTTGTCTAAAAAACAATGATTTGTTTGTAATGGTGGACTTCTTACCTGGATGATCAAGTGACCTGCACCTTTAACTCAGGTTAGTGGAATAAGCTTCCACTTAACCTGACCAAGCAGGCTAGTTCCAGTGGAATCCATGCTATAGAAATGTACCTGGCTATAAGGTGAGCCACACTGATACAATATCCGAAAGGTTGAAAAGGGTTACCACGCTGACACCTAATTTGCAATGTAGTACACCCATCAGAACCATCCCACAAACTGAAAAAACAACTAAAAACCAGGTGTGTCTATTGTGTTTATGTGCATGTGTTTATCTACAGTCCTCATTGTATCAATCACGTATACATCTCTCTCTTACACACACACACACCGTGTCTACACTGCTCTCCACTCACCGGGCCCAGGGGTCCTTCAGTCCCCTAGCTGCCAGTCTCTGCTGGGTGAACTCCAGAGGTGTTCCTTCTACCTTCCACTGCTTGTAGTCTGGCATGTGCAGCTTGTGTCCGTGGTCTCCTCCCATCCTAACACACACACACGGTTTTGAGTTGTACAGCTTACTGTAAGTTTGCTTGTTAGAAGTTAATCTTGATATGTTTATTGCTAACTACCGTTAGCTACATAGCAGCTAGTTCACAAAAATATTCACGCCCAGTGTAACATCGAACATACACCTCAAAGCTAGTACACGTCAACAGTAGTCGATGTACATCTAGTCAAATCTTTTGACCATCCTTCCAATATTAAATACTTTATGGACATTGTCATGTTTTAGCTAGGTGAGGTTAGATTCTTAGCTGCTACCTAGCAATTAGGTTGGCAGTGGACCTCTGAAAGCAGCAATGACTGTCATTTAATTAATAACTTAATCTTAGTCTTCAGTAGTAATTAGAGTTAATGTATTTTCAGTTTCCATACACACTATACGATCTCTGTAGTTACCTGTCTGTTTGTTTGTGACCTCTATTGTGGATGAAGAACCACGACAACTCCTGCTGATGTACGGCGCTATTGTTGCTACGGTACAACGGAGGGAACAAACTTAATTCTCCTTCGACTTTGTGAAGCGCAAACATTGCAGTGTTTATGCTTTATGTGGGAATAACGATGAATATCTAAAATGTGTCATAAATCGCTTGAAGTAATAGTTGTTATACTTTCTATGCACGCGACTCTTTTATTCAGGAGAGAAGGGTTGAGCTAGCCAGCGGGACTGCAGCGTTATAGTTATATTTCTCTTCCCCCACTGATGTAATTTAATAGAACTTTTGATATAACAGTTGTCAACATAAGAAACGAGTATTCTGTCACAGCGAAAACACAATTGGGGAACCCTAATCGAGTGTAGTAAACACCATACAAAATGTATCTGACAAATGTCAGTCACAGGTTTTAAAGTTCAACTTATCTAACATCCGAAGGAAGGCTGCAGATATGGCTGTCCTTCTGGCAGGTTCCACTATCTCTGCAGAGAAACTCCAAATCTCTGTTACAGTGGCCCTTGCGTTCTTAATCACCTCCTTAACCAATGCCCATCTTGCCAAGTTACTTAGTTTGGCCAGACCGCCAGCTCTAGGGAAACTTGGTAACCTTCCTCAGATCTGTCTCGCCAATTAAATTTGCCACAGGTGGACTCTAATCAAGTTATAGAAACAACAAAGATCACCAAATGACACATCTGAGCTCAACTTTTCAAATGACACATCTGAGCTCAAGATTAATCGCAGAGTTCTAAACCTATGTAGAAGATATTTCAGTTTTTCATTTTCCATAATTTGGCACACATTTCTGAAAACGTGTTTTTGCTTTGTCATTATGAGATATTGTGTGTAAAAGTGAAGGGGTCTGAATAGTTTCAAAAGGTATTATGTTCAATGATTCTAGTGAGGTGTGATTTGAGTTCCCCTGGAAGAGTGGTTCTTTTGTGTAAGACACAGGAGTAAAATATTAATTGCAGCTCTTGCTTTTAAAAAAAGAATTGTCTGGAGAGAACTGTTAAATGCTGCAATCAAGACTTTCCCTGGGTACCCATATCTGTGAATAAAATTCATTGCTCTGAAAATCCACTGTCTAACTCTTTCTACATCAAGTGACAGAAACAGCCTCATTATCCTTTCAGAACATTCAAAATAAATAAAAATTCCAAGGTCCGAATGAGTTTAGAACAGAAGTGTTTCTTTACTACAGTTACAAAAAACATTATGGATCATATTGCACATTTACTACAGTTACCACGTAAATAATCACCAGAACATCTAATAATCAACAGAATTATGTTGATAGAACGCTTATTCACATGTTCACATGTGTATGTGAGCCGAGTTAAGAGGTCAGAAATCCACCTCACCCATCACACTGCGGTCCCTACAGCTCTGGACAGTCCATTTCTCCGCTATAAAAAAATGGTTTCCTACTCACAGCAAAAAGAACACAGCTTCATAACATTCCATTAACTGTTTTAAGCCCAAAGGTTTCACGCTGCTATATCATTGTGCCGGGGGAGTAGGGTCAGTTCTCCTTCTCCATTGTCAATCCTTGTAAATATAAGGAATTTATATTTACATGTTCTCTAAATTTTCTTTGTCTCCTGCTCCATCTAAACTTAGGAGGACATGAGGTCTTGGACCACACCTCAGGAGTACCAGGCTCAAAAGACTCGTAGCTGTCCCTGTCCAAAGTCCTACTGGTTGTGTTGAAGATTAAGACGATACCTGACGATTCCAGCTGCCACTCCGCTGACCATTCCTCCCCCTCATATTGTCCCTGTCCTTGTCCATCTGGTCACGCTTCTGGCCTGGATTACGTTTTACAGACTCTAGACACACACCACATGCATTTATTAATTACTACAATTTGTATTCTTAAAAAGTTCACCCGGCACAGCCAGAAGTGGACTGGACACCCCTCAGAGCCTGGTTCCTCTCTAGGTTTCTTCCCAAGTTTCAACCCTTTAAGGGAGTTTTTCCTAGCCACTGTGCATCAACACTGTTGTTGCTTGCTCCTTGGGGTTTCAGGCTGAGTGTTTTATAAAAGCACTTTGTGACAACAGCTGATGTAAAAAGGGCTTTATGAATACATTTTATTGATTGATTTTAAAAACAATTTAACACGTTTTAGATTATGTATTTGGCTTTGTAGGCAATTTGAGAAGAAGCACACAACATTTCAACCACATGTGGTACGCTATACCTAAATCTGAAGGGTGAGGAGGGAAACAAGCATGATCATGGCTGAGTGGTACTGCAGCGAGACACAATGTTTCCCAAACATGTTAAACCTCCTCTGTGCTTTAGCTAAATGAAACGATCCTCCACCATTTCAGCTCTGCTCTGCTAACATTCTGGGTTTGATAATGTCAGTCTTCTATAGTGATGTACAGGCGATATGGGTGAACAGGCTATAAAGACCAGACAGACAGAAGCTGAGTACACAGGAAGAATCCCAAAGAAACGTTAGGTGCAAACAACACTGGGTGTGTTCAGTCTGTTTCACTTTAGACACATTTTACAAATAACTGAATGGCAGAATGAACACACCCCAAGTAAATGTATTAAGTCTTGAGAAACTCTTCATCTCCCATCTACAAACAACTGTCGGTTGCCACGGGCAGGTTACCGCAGCGATGAATTGTGTCCGTAGCGACAACAGTGTTTCCGTAGTGATAGCTAGAGCTTGGACTTGGACTTCAGCAGCTCTTTCAGCGCATTCAGGTTCTCTCCTTCAGGAGCCTCAGGCCAGGCATTGTGGTCTACACACACACGCGCATGCACACACGCGCACGCACACACGCGCACGCACACACGCACACGCACACACACTGTAGTATGAAATGCATGTGGACATTTGCAACAGTGACATACTGTGTGTATGTGTGTGTGTCTACCTGGTATTTGCCACATAGTGTGGTAGAGACTCTGTCCGGCGTCGACCCTCAGAGTGGCTCCAGAGATGAACGAAGCAGCAGGAGACAGTAGAAAACACACTGCTGGAGAGATCTAAACACATATACACAAGTGAAGTGAATAACACTGATACGCCCATCAGCCATAACATTATGACCACTGACAGGTGAAGTGAATAACACTGATACGCCCATCAGCCATAACATCATGACCACTGACAGGTGAAGTGAATAACACTGATACACCCATCAGCCATAACATTATGACCACTGACAGGTGAAGTGAATAACACTGATACACCCATCAGCCATAACATTATGACCACTGACAGGTGAAGTGAATAACACTGATACACCCATCAGCCATAACATTATGACCACTGACAGGT
>JACXGI010018922.1:0-12670 GCA_016801175.1 Esox masquinongy
CCCTGACTAAGGCCCCGGTTCCAGCTGAAGAAAAACAGCCCCAAAGCATGATGCTGCCACCACCATGCTTCACTGTGGGTATGGTGTTCTTTGGGTGATGTGCAGTGTTGTTTTTGCGCCAAACATACCTTTTGGAGTTATGGCCAAAAAGTTCAACCTTGGTTTCATCAGACCATAACACATTTTCCCACATGCTTTTAGGGGACTTGATGTTTGTTTTTGCAAACTTCAGCCGGGCTTGGATGTTTTTCTTTGTAAGAAAAGGCTTCCGTCTTGCCACCCTACCCCATAGCCCATTCATATGAAGAATATGGGAGATTGTTGTCACATGTAGCACACAGCCAGTACTTTGCAGAAATTCCTGCAGTTCCTTTAATGTTGCTGTAGGCCTCTTGGAAGCCTCCCTGATCAGTTTTCTTCTCGTCTTTTCATCAATTTTGGAGGTACGTCCAGTTCTTGGTAATGTCTCTGTTGTGCCATATTTTCTCCACTTCATGATGACTGTCTTCACTGTGTTCCATGGTATATCTAATGCTTTGGAAATTCTTTTGTACCCTTCTCCTGACTGATATCTTTCAACAATGAGATCCCTCTAATGCTTTGGAAGCTCTCTGCGGACCATGGCTTTTGCTCTAAGATGCAACTAAGAAACTGTCAGGAAAATCCTACTAGAACAGCTGAACTTTATTTGTGATTAATCAGTCACTTTAAATGATGGCAGGTGTGTAATGAATTCTATTTAACATGAGTTTGAATGTGATTGGTTAATTCTGAACACAGCCACAACCCCAGTTATGAGAGGGTGTGCACACTTATCCAACCAGGTTATTGTAAGGTTTTTATTTTTCATTTTTCCCCCTCGAAGATTTAAGTTTGTTTTTTTAATTGAATTGTTCACATTATAGGTCACATTAAAAGTGGAAAAAGTTCTGACATGATTTACCTTTGTCTCATTCTTTCACATCACAAAAACCTGGCAGTTTCACAGGGGTGTGTAGACTTTTTATATCCACTGTATGTTAGGGGTTGTAACTGCCTGTATGACGTATGCGTGTCCGGGGAATGAAATATGGTATGGGGGTGTGTGGTATGTAATTTATGGTGGCTTTGATGTTTAACAATAGGGCTCCAGGGTTCTAGGGATGTTAAATTCACCAGACATTCGATGTTATAATAAGTCTGATGTTTAACAATAGGGCCCCAGTGTTCGGGAATATTAAATTCCCAAGGCATAATATGTTACGATACGTAACGTGATGTTTGCTGTTCAACAAAAGGGCGCCAAGGTTCGGAAATGATTAATCCCACAGGCAATCGATGTACACACTTAGAACTTGTCGTAACAACAGATGATCCATAACCAAGAGGTGGTACCTTTCATGTTTTTACAACGCCATAGGTGGCTGGCGTGGTTGGTGTATTTAAACCAAACGGACCACAGGTGTTGGTCATTCAGACTAGCCTGAGTAAACCTACGTGTGCATTACAAAACATGGCGGATTCTACAGCGATCAACATTGGGTTTGAAACACTGGTGAAGGTTAACAGCTTAAAAGCTGCACGGCAAGTCAGCAAGAGAATACATTTGGGTGGCGATGACACGAAGATGCCACACCCGAAGAAACCGATGCAGCATTTAGCTCGGATACACCAACTACACCAGGATATGTTGGCACTGGAGTGGAAGTTGGAAGACGGGCGAACTGGTGGATACATTTTCAAGCCCGAGATACCAGAAGTCGCATTTTATGTTTAAACAGGGTTTGACTGATCAAATTACCTTTAGTGCTAGTTTATGGAGCACCTTTCGAAAAGTGTTTTATTTGGTTTTGCCCCCATCTATCATGAGCAGAAGTCAAATATCTAAGACTTTCTCTATGTACATAAAAGGCCCATTTCTCTCAAATATTGTTCACAAATCTGTCTAAATCTGTGTTAGTAAGCACTTCTCCTTTGCCGAGATAATCCATCCACCTCACAGGTGTGGCATATCAAAATGCTGATCAGACAGCATGAGTATTGCGCAGGTGTGCCTTAGGCTGGCCACAATAAAAGGCCACTCGAAAATGTGCAGTTTCACTGTGTTGGGGGGGTCCGAAAACCAGTCAGTATCTGGTGTGACCACTATTTGCCTCACGCAGTGCAACACATCTCCTTCGCATAGAGTTGATCAGGTCTGTCGCACATGTAGTATTTCATGATTTGTAACTAAAGATTGTATGCTAAAGATTGTTTATCAAACAAAGTCAGACACAGGTGACTCAGAGACAGGAAGGTAATAAAGATTTGAACTTCCGGTCAGATTGGTGAATCATCTTGTTCAACCATCTTTGATCGCAGAGACATTTGGTCCCAGAATTCAGTGGAATGAAAACAAAAATGGCTGTGCAGGTAAACAGTAATTAGCCAACCAAGCTCAACATAACCTTCATAAAGGTGTTTTTCACTGATCGTATTTGTCCATTACTAAATATGCAAGAATCGGAATTCATTATTTTTCACCATCTTTAGTGAAATAGTGAATAATCACGCAAATAAAGGCATTATTAACACAAAAACCATTGTCTGCTGGTTAGCATATGTTTTATTGATAAGACAAGTGGAGTGATCCTCAGGCAAAAACACATCTTAGAAGGTTGCTCAATAAATATTCAGTATACTCTTTAACAGTACTACTGCCCTAAATAGTTTCAAAATATAATTTTAACCAGTTGAAATCAGAATACTGCTCCATATCTAATAAGCAACATGGTATTCATGGGCTGCTGTGGTGGCAATTTATTTTGTCATAATATACAATTCTGGAATTGTCAGTGCATACTGAAATAACAATGCACATAATGCATTAAGAAATCACGCTGAGGGACCTTCAGCGATATTTCTAAATGTACTTGTGAAAAGGTTTGAATATGTCATTTGATGCTATAGAAGTAGCGTTTGAAGCATTTTTCACAAATTCAGAATTGCTGTAAAACCATTACGCCCGACTTAATGGGTCCCAATTGCAAATATGTTCCTTGGGAGGAGATGGACTTATACACCTGTTTTCAAGATTTTATTTTAAACATGGTGAGCGTGGTGAGCTTGCAAATTTGGGGAACCTCAATAGCCCCACCGTGTGGTTGATAAAAAAAAATCCTTGCAGTCATTTTTTCCGTATAGTCCTTGTCAACATAGGTACCAAGTATAATATACCATTATCCTTGTAGGAGATGTGTCTATATATTTGCAAAACCACGCCCCCTCCCATGTTCATTGGTCAATAGCATCCATGTTTTTTGACATATTAGTCTGGCTGATATAACTTTTGAAGACCATGGTCCCTAGATGCCAAATATCAGAGTATGTGAAGATTGGACATTTGGTGCCAGGAGTTAATTTTTTAGTGTTTTTCAAAAAATCTAAAATGACGGAAAATCCATCATGGCGGACTTTATGGGTCCCAATGGCAAAAATTTTCATCATGAGGAGCTACACCTATGTACCAATTTTCAAGACTCTAGGTCACAAGGGGTGGGCGTGGTGAGCTTGCAAAAAGTGCAACTTTGGAGGCTTGTGACAGCGCCACCATGAGGCCGTCATGCATGCCACTGCACCAGAAGTTGCGGCCCTTGGCCCTTTACGATCATAAAAATTTGGGCACCTTTAAGCCATTTTATCTCACGGGAATTTGCAAAAAAAAACCTTTTTTGCCGGAATAATAATAATAATAATTAAAGCTGCAAGCAGCATTTAGCGGGTTTCAGCATTAAAGCTACTACTAGCCAGATTGCATTTTTTTCAACTTATATCCATAGTTGCAAGCAATACGACATCTATGTTTTTTCCTTTCCTATAGTGCCCCCATGTGGCCATCTAGAAACATAATTCACACAAAGTAAAATCACAACCCTGATCATGTGTACCAAATGTAATCTCACTGAGCGACAAAGAACAACAGATAATGTTATGGCTATTACACCACCACTGTTTGGCCAAACTGTATGTACTTGCACATTACATTGCAATAGTTTTCAGGACATTTACCTCAAATGGTATTCTAATACAATGTTCTGCATCAGATAAATATGGATACTTCAAAATTCTGACACTATCAGAACAGTACAACACTTTTAGCACCAAACAATGTAACTAGGTAGTTGTTTGAATTTTTCAGAATGTAATAAATGTACCCTAATCGCATGGTAAATATAACTGAATGGAAGTTTGTCAGTCTTCCCCAGCGCAGAGCAATTTAATGATTTCAACTTTTGCTTGTTGTAGGATAATGATGGGGTCAGAACAGATAATCATTATCATTTTCAAAGGTATATTTACTTAAGTATGCATATTATTTTGATGAACAAAATACTATTACAGGTGGCATCAAAAAAAAAACTATAACTTTCCAGATTTTAATTTATTTGGAAAATACCCTCCCTATTCTTATTATAAAAATATTTTGACTTTGGTAGGGCATGAGCATAAAGCCCATGTGTTGTTGTTAAATTATTTTTAGCCCTCAGTTAGAAGTGGAATTGTAGAAACAAATGAAAACAGAAATTACTTAATTACTGAGAATGAATTATCTACTGAGGCGTGAACACATAACACCCTCTTTACCAAAAGCAAATTTTTAATAGCTAAAGCATTAGTTATAATGTTCATGTAACCAGAATGATTTAAAAGAAACTAACGCTAGCTTAGACTGAGGCTTTTCTAGCAATTACGAGCATAGATTAGCTACCGAGGACTGAAAGCATGACAGCTAAATGGTCATTTCTGAATCTCTAAATGGTCAAATTATTATTAGCTAAACCATATGTTATAATGTTCATGTCACCAAAATGATTTTAGATGGACTAATGTCAGCTTAAACTGAGGTTAGTTAAATATATTTCCGTTAGCTAACGTTACTAGTTAGCTAACGTCGATAGCATTTATCGTTAACGATGGCCATTCTTTTGACTCTGCTAGGTAGTTTTTTTTTTTAAATGAAATAATCATGGCAACATTGCATTCCACTAAATATCTGCCTATAGTAGCAAGTCATTGTACAAATGAAAACAGTGGATTAATTAGCTACTGTGCATAGATTATCTACTGAGGCTGGAATTCATAACACCATATCTAAATTGCAAATTAAATATAGCAAAAATGTCAGTTATAATGTTCATGTCATCAGAATAATTTTAGATGGAGTAACTAGCCAGACTCCTAAAAAAAGCCACTAGCTAATAACTAATGAGGCAATATGAATTCCATGTACAGTATATTGTGTGGCATTGGGAGTTAAAGAGGGACAACAATATATTGTTTTGCTGGATGTTGCACAGTGCCCCATGATCGCAAATTATATTTGTAATTTTACAAACTCTCCTGAGTATTTTGTATAATACATTCACTGCGGTACTGAAGAGTTTTTCAGCAAAAAGTATCCCATGTACATTACAGTGCGGGGATGGAAAATAAGGCCTTACACACTGCATTGTTCCAGGCTAAGACTGGCCCCGGGTTAGCTTAGCCTGTGTTCACACAAAAGTTTGTCAACCCTGGGCTAAGGATTCACACTTGTGTTCCTAAGCCCTGGGCTAATGGACAAATACAACACAATGCCGTTTTACATTCTATGATAAGCTGCAAATGTTGCGTTCTCTCTGGCATGCGAATAATGTTACAGTAGCCTACATCACTGACACATGATCAATGTTACGCTACCACGGTTCAATTAACGACTTCATGACATTGACTGATCAAGATGCACACCCTGTCGGTATTTGCTTGAACAACTTTGTCATAACTACGCAAAGAAAGAGAAAAACGTTAGTCAACCTTAATTATTTCAACATATTTGCTGGATTTACGTCCAAAGCAAGCTGCAATAACTACTTCACTAAGATTTAGCAGGTATAATGAAACGACAAAACTTTGCGGAGTGAAAGGACCAAAACAGACGAAGCTGTTGGTAACAGGGCGCGTCACAAGCGTATGGAAATTAAGTGAGCGGGCAGCTTTTGTGATTGGACAATAAACGTTCTATGGTTTGTTCTTGACCCTGTTTCACACTGGTTATTTTGTCACAATTTTTCTGGGGCTAGCCCTGAAAAGTCGGTGCTAACACTGCTCCAGAGCATGGCCAGCTAGTCCTAGGCTAAGGGTGGTGCTTTCCCACTTCAAAATATACAAGTGTGAACACTTGCTTAGCCCTGGGCTTAGAAGGCTCTTAGCCCAGGGCTTAGGAGGCTCTTAGCCCTAGGCTAAGGTGCAGTGTAAACACATCTGGTGTGGTTGGATATATTGCACAATCAATCTCCATAGCAAATGAGCACAAGCAAATAAAAAAACAATAACATCAAAATAGGATGTTTTATATTAGATCATGTTCTCTGCATTAGCTTATATAAGCTCTAACCATTTCTTCTGTGCTCCACTTTATAATATTCTTTAACCCATGTAAAGTTTGATTGAAATTGTGATTTTGTTTCATTTATAATTTACCCCACATAGATTTTCCTTTGAAAATGTAGCCTACACAACAAATTACAGACACACCACAGACCTTCATTTTGAAGGCAACATATGAAAATCGATAGTCTTACTGTTGCTGACTAATCTCTAATGTAGAGTGTTACTGTTGCTACCGAAGTTAAATAAATAACAGCCCTGCAAGTATAGAGCAGAATAGTTGTTTTTAACGGTTTAATGATTGCAATTCGTTTAATGCCAACTCCTTTACATGAACCTTACACAATCGGTTGCATGGATATCGTGGAGGTAGTAACAGCTGGCCACAATCAATGACGTGCGGATACTTAATCATGGAATTCGTAAACTCCTCTTCAATTGCGCAGTTCGAAATCGAACCTAAACATTTTCTAACTAGAATCGATATCGGTATACTCCTATATCCGCATGTCAGTGTATTTTCTAAGCCCATATAGCGTAATTTAAATGACAGCGTAATCATCCCCCCTTGAAAGTCATTAGCCGCTGCAAAACTTTTGTACATAGCAGCTACATTTATCTACTACCTTGCTGCTTAAAACAAACTATTAGCTGGTTACAGTCCTAACCTGCTTACCAGTCAAGTAGATACAGGTCAGTAACCAAAACAAATGTGTTGGACGGGCATTTGATTTCCAAAGTGGGGCACTTTATCCTTACCAATAACAATTAGTAACTTCAGCAAGATGGACACAAAGCTAATATTCCTAGCATGAATGGCTGCCTAATCCTATGGGCTATTAGGCTATTGTCATTCGACGTAACCATCCCATATTCACAGTGACAGTGGAATAAAGCGATTTAACAAGAGGCTTACAACACTAGTAAATACGGAAACATGAATACATGGCGAATGAAACCATCAAGGATGTACAGTACCATTACGCAGTATGACAGGACGCAGCAACACAAATAGACATTGCAAAGCCCAAATCAACGACATTACAGGTACCAAAGAAATAAGAACGTACTCACAATAACAATGTTCCTTCGACGCTGTAAGCCAGGTGTACTTTTCGTAGTTGATCGACTGAGACAGTTGGTTCCTCGCAATTTCCATGTTTTCTCGAATAAGGCTTTGCCAGTAAATCCGCCAACAAATCAATTTCTTCTCCTCCATTGTAAGTTAAGAAAGAACTGGGCGCAGTACATATCTAAACAAAAAATCAAACAGAACGCACTGCATCTACTACATCCTTACTCTGAACGGTTGCTAGTTGGGGGTTTGGTCGACCCTTCCTCACAATTTCCATGTTTTTCCGAAAAAGGCTTTGCCAGTAAATCAGCCACCAAATGCATTTCTTCTCCTCCATTGTGCCTTAAAAAGACAACAGGGCTCAGTACAAATCTAAACAAAAAATCTAACGCAAAGCACTACATCTAACAATCTAAACCTCACTAAAGAAAGTTAAAATAAATCTTAGACATTCCTACAGTACGTCCTAACTAGTTTTATCTCAGTTAGGTAGCTGGCTCTCCGATCACACCACCTGAAATTTGCGCACGCAGGCAAGCTGGAAGCCTGCTACGTGCCAAAGGACAGGCTCATTATGGCGAACTCGAAATCTGATTGGTTGAAGAATATGACAATCAACAACCTCCTCCCCATTTGCTTCAACAGAAGATGGGATTCACTCGAAATTCTATAGGTCTCAGGATAGATTTTCACCCGGAGACAGCACATGTGGAAAATCTGATTGGATAAAAGCTCTGATTTATCTGAGCTGCACTGGAAACAGCACAACAGAGGGAGAGAAAAAAAATGAAACTACGTCAGTAGACTGATGGGAACGAACTTTGTAAAATACATCTAGCGTTAATGAAAATATATATTAAATTATAAAAATATAACTTTGTAATTCTCATATCACTAGGCCAGCAAAAAAGGCCTATGGTCAGCAGCGGTTTTGAAAAATATCTTATATCTTCGTTTTTATTGATGTTGCAAATGACAGTCTAGAACGTTTTACCTACCTTACTTGCCTTCTGGTAAAGAAAAAAGACTGATCAACTAAACATTACATGATGTTTGGTCTGCTGCACATGTGGTATTTCACGATTTACAACTTGTCTGCTAAAGATTGTTTATCAAACAAAGTCAGATACAGGTGACAAGATGAGTGACTCAGAGACAGGAAGGTAATCAAGATTTGAACTACCGGTCAGATTGCTGAATCGTTTTGTTGAAATATGTTTGATGGCAGAGACATTTGGTCCCAGAATTCAGTGGAATGAAAACAAAAATGGCTGCGCACGTAAACAGTAATTAGCCAACCAAGCTCAACATAACCTTCATAAAGGTGTTTTTCACTGATCGTATTTGTCCATTACAAATACGATCAGTGATCGTGCAAGAATCGGAATTCATTATTTTTCACCATCTTTAGTGAAATAGTGAATAATCATGTAAATAAAGGCATTATTAACACACAAACCATTGTCTGCTGGTTTGCATATGTTTTATTGATATGACAAGTGGAGTGATCCTCAGGAAAATAACACATTTTAGAAGGTTGCTCAATAAATATTCAGTATACTCTTTAACAGTACTACTGCCCTAAATAGTTTCAAAATATAATTTTAACCAGTTGAAATCAGAATACTGCTCCATATCTAATAAGCAACATGGTATTCATGGGCTGCTGTGGTGGCAATTTATTTTGTCATAATATACAATTCTGGAATTGTCAGTGCATACTGAAATAACAATGCAAATAATGCATTAAGAAATCACGCTGAGGGACCTTCAGCGATATTTCAAAATGTACTTGTGAAAAGGTTTAAATATGTCATTTGATGCTATAGAAGTAGCGTTTGAAGCATTTTTCACAAATTCAGAATTGTTGAAAAACCATAACGCCCGACCTAATGGGTCCCAATTGCAAATATGTTCCTTTAGAGGAGATGGACTTATACACCTGTTTTCAAGATTTTATTTTAAACATGGTGAGCGTGGTGAGCTTGCAAATGTGGGGAAGCTCAATAGCACAACCATGTGGTTGATAAAAAAATCTTTGCAGTCATTATTTTCGTATCATCTTTGTTAACATACACACCAAGAGAATCATAATACCATTATCCTTATAGGAGATGTGTCTATGTGCAAAACCACACCCCTGCCCATATTCATCTGTCAATGGCGGCCATGTTTTTTAACATACTAGCCTGGTTGATATAACTTTTGAAGATCATCGTCCATAGATGCCAAATATCAAAGTGCGTGAAGATCGGACATTTGTTGCCAGAGAAGTTAATTTTTTAGTGTTTTTCACAAATTCAAAATGGCCGTCAAACCATTAAAGTAAAGTTAATGAGTCCCAACAGCAAATATGTTCCTTGTGAGGAGGTGGACTTATCTACCTCTTTTCATGGCTGTATTTCAAACGGAGTGAGTATGGTGACCTTGCTAATGTGAAAAACCTCAATAGCGCCACCGTGTGGTTGATAAAACAATCCTTGCAGTCATTTTTTCCGTATGGTCCTTGTCAACATAGAACCAAGTAGAATTATTATACCATTATCCTTGTAGGCGATGTCTCTATATATTTGCAAAACCACGCCCCCTCACATGTTCATTGGTCAATAGCATCCATGTTTTTTGACATAATGGTCTGGCTGATATAACTTTTGAAGACCATGGTCCCTAGATTCCAAATATTAAAGTACATGAAGATCGGACATTTGGTGCCAGAGGAGTTAATTTTTTTGTGTTTTTCAAAAAATCCAAAATGGCGGAAAATCCATCATGACGAACTTTATAGGTCTCAATGGCAAAAATGTTCATCATGAGGAGATACACCTATATACCAATTTTCAAGACTCTAGGTCACAAGGGGTGGGCACGGTGAGCTTGCAAATATTGCAACATTGGAGGCTTGTGACAGGCGCCACCATGAGGCCGACATGCATGCCACTGCACCAGAAGTTGTGGCCCTTTACTACCATAAAAATTTGGGCCCTTTTAAGCCATTTAATCTCACGGGAATTTGCAAAAAACACCCTTTTTTGCCGGAAAAATAATAATAATAATAATGAACCGGAACAAACACAATGGGGTTTCACCAGTGAACTGCTGAAACACTAATGAACCGGAACAAACACAATAGGGTTTCACCAGTGAACTGCTTAAACCCTAATGAACTGGAACAAACACAATAGGGTTTCACCAGTGAACTGCTTAAACCCTAATAATAAAACAAACAAAAACAATAGGGTACCAGTATCTATGGTACTTGGTCCCCTAGTAAAAAAACAAAAATCACATTAAACCAATGGACAGTAGACAGGGAAATAGGGAAATAGACAGAGGGAAGAAATATAAAATCAACTGATATACGGATTGATGGACAGACCCAGCCAGACAGCAAGTCAGACAGAATGAATGACAGTCCTTACTACTGCCAACATCATGTCACTCAGTGGGTCTATAAATCAGTTGGTAAAATCCAATGTGTGGGAAACGTTCCAAATGAAGTATTGAACTCAGTTTTTTTAATCATGAGAAATGGTTTGGCTCTAATGCTGTTGGAGGTTGAAGCTGTGGAGATGGCAGCTCTATGTATCATATCGGTTCCACTGTGTTTCTGTCGCCAGAGGGATAAGGAAGTGCAGCCTGGTCTCAGGGGACTGCGCAGAATATTTTAAGTAAATCTTTGACAGCAGAATTCGTAAAACATTACGTTACTTAAAGTAATGTTAGAGTAAGAATCCAGAAAAAAAAGGCACACCATGTTTCAAACCAGAAACCTTCCACTTTGCAAACAGGTGCTCGACCCATTGCTCCAAACAGGAACCTTCCTTTAGAAGAGGCGAGTAGGGGTGTTACAACATCAATATGTTATAAGTGATTTTCTTTCTAACTCTAACCCAAACCTTAACCCTAACCTTAACCCCAGTGCTGTGATACCTAACCTTAGCCCAAACCCTAACCTGAACCACAGTGCTGTGATACCTAACCCTAACCAAACCTTAACCGAATCTTTTTCATTTTCTAACCTTACCTAAAACCTTAACCCTAACCTTAACCCCAGTGCTGTGATATCTAACCTTACCCCTAACATTAACCCCAGTGCTATGATACCTAACGTTAACCTAACTGTAACGTTAAAATGCATTTATTACATATTGTAGCGACTTTGGTAAGGCCATTACTCGTCCCTTGGTATCCATATACCCTGTGTGGAGCAGTGGGTAGGGTGTCTGCCTTCAGACCTGAACATTGCCAGTTTGAAACATGGTTCATTTATTTTGTGCAAATTCATAATGAATGATAAGTATTTCGTACCGTTTGTAAAATAAATATGTTTGTCTGGCATTCATATCATATTATACATTTTAATACCGTTCATAACATATTATACGTTGTAATAGCATTCGTAAGATATGTTACGTTTTAGCCAATTCGTAATGTATTATACGTTTTGGTAGCGCATTGTAATGTAACCTGACGTAATTTAACATATCATACGAAATCAGGTGCCATGGATTTACGTAAAATAGTGTACGTAGTCCCCTGAGACCACATTGCAGCATGTGACGACTGCGCCATCTGTTGCTGCTTCCCCCCGTTTCAGGCGGGCTTCAGTGTTCGACGTCACCGGCCTTCTGACACCACCGCCTTGTTCATCATATCATCCTGCACTCCAGTCTCATTGATTGCACACAGCTGATTCTCAACTAGTCATCATCCCCGTCATATATATGTTCCCACTGCTCCCCTTGTCTTCGTCTCCTCTGGAGCAACGTCTGGCTTCTGTGCTTTGTTATTTTCTATGCGACCTTTACTGTTGGGTTGAGATATTTACCACTTGACTGTGAGGTTTCTATTAAATACTCCTTCAAGATACTCCTCTGTTCTGGCTCCTCATTTACTACGCCTGAAAGCATTCTCCTTGACTGTAATAGTGGTGGTTGATGGAGGAATCAGGCGCAGGCTTGCTTGCATTCAAATGTTAAATTTAATCAAACAAAACACTGAATGGTAAACTTAAACTGAAACAAAGTAAAGTGCTGATATATTACAGCAAACAGACATACAGGTGCTGGTCATATTATTAGAATATCATCAAAAAGTTGATTTATTTCAGTAATTCCATTCAAAAAGTGAAACTTGTATAATGTATACATTCATTCCACACAGACTGATATATTTCAAGTGTTTATTCCTTTTAATTTTGATGATTATAAC
>JACXGI010018923.1:0-12673 GCA_016801175.1 Esox masquinongy
TGTGTGTATGTGTGTATGTGTGTATGTGTGTATGTGTATATATATTATATATGTATATATATATATGTGTGTGTATGAGAGAGAGAGAGACAGAGAGAGAGAGACAGAGAGAGAGAGACAGAGAGAGAGAGACAGAGAGAGAGAGACAGAGAGAGAGATTTTTTTTTCAGGGATTTTATGCTTCGTTGAACAATAAAGTCATTAAAGATTGCGGATAGTTTTTTGCTGAAACAACAGTAGACCAGATTCAAACTCATGCTGCAGCTGTACATGTGTACCAGAGTAGTCAGTGGCTTAGACTGCTGGACCACGCTACTGTAGTCCACTGACTGTTTCCATGTGGATTGTTTGTTTCTCAAATTCTCTCCTATCAGATGACAAGTGGTACACTTAAATCAGATTGTATTAGGATTCGAACAGTAACAAGAACGTCAGACTGACATTCGCTTGTTGCAATAATCAGAATCCTCTTACGGTTCTTTATGCCCTTTTTGATAAAAAAAAAATATATATTTAATGTGTCTTATGTTAATATAAACATCAATGGTATTCAAATCTTTGAATTAGAATTAAATTAAATTGTCAATCTGTCATCTGTCATTAAGGACGACAACATTTTGAGGAACGTTATGATTGCAGTTCCATTATTACAACAGTTGATTAGAATGTAGATATAGTGAGGGGAAAAAATTATTTGATCCCCTGCTGATTTTGTATGTTTGCCCACTGACAATGAAATGATCAATCTATAATTTTAATGGTAGTTTTATTTGAACAGTGAGAGACAGAATAACAACAAAAAATCCAGAAAAACACATGTCAAAAATGTTATAAATTGATTTGCGTTTTAATGAGTGAAATAAGTATTCGACCCCTCTGCAAAACATGACTTAGTACTTGGTGGCAAAACCCTTTTTGGCAATCACAGAGGTCAGACGTTTCCTGGTGTTGGCCACCAGATTTGCACACATCTCAGGAGGGATTTTGTCCCACTCCTCTTTCCAGATCTTCTCCAAGTCATTAAGGTTTTGAGGCTGACATTTGGCAACTCGAACCTTTAGCTCCCTCCACAGATTTTCTATGGGATTAAGGTCTGGAGACTGGCTAGGCCACTCCAGGACCTTAATATGCTTCTTCTTGAGCCACTCCTTTGTTGCCTTGGCCATGTGTTTTGGGTCATTGTCATGCTGGAATACCCATCCACGACTCATTTTCAATGCCCTGGCTGAGGGAAGGAGGTTCTCACCCAAGATTTGATGGTACATGGCCGCGTCCATTGTCCCTTTGATGCGGTGAAGTTGTCCTGTCCCCTTAGCAGAAAAACACCCCCAAAGCATAATGTTTCCACCTCCATGCTTGACGGTGGGGATGGTGTTCTTGGGGTCATAGGCAGCATTCCTCCTCCTCCAAACACGGCGAGTTCAGTTGATGCCAAAGAGCTCGATTTTGGTCTCATCTGACCACAACACTTTCAACCATTTCTCCTCTGAATCATTCAGATGTTCATTGGCAAACTTCAGACGGGCCTGTACATGTGCTTTCTTGAGCAGGGGGACCTTGCGGGTGCTGCAGGATTTCTGTCCTTCACGGCGTAGTGTGTTACCAATTGTTTTCTTGGTGACTATGGTCCCAGCTGCCTTGAAATCATTGACAAGATCCTCCCGTGCAGTTCTGGGCTGATTCTTCACCGTTCTCATGATCATTGCAACTCCACGAGGTGAGATCTTGCATGGAGCCCCAGACCGAGGAAGATTGACAGTTCTTTTGTGTTTCTTCCATTTGCGAATAATCGCACCAACTGTTGTCACCTTCTCACCAAGCTGCTTGGCGATGGTCTTGTAGCCCATTCCAGCCCTGTGTAGGTCTACAATCTTGTCCCTGACATCCTTGGACAGCTCTTTGGTCTTAGCCATGGTGGAGAGTTTGGAATCTGATTGATTGCTTCTGTGGACAGGTGTCGTTTATACAGATAACAAGCTGAGATTAGGAGCACTCCCTTTAAGAGTGTGCTCCTAATCTCAGCTCATTACCTGTATAAAAGACACCTGGGAGCCAGAAATCTTTCGGAGGGGATCAAATACTTATTTCACTCATTAAAATGCAAATCAATTTATAAAATTTTTGACATGTGTTTTTCTGGATTTTTTTGTTATTCTGTCTCTCGCTGTTCAAATAAACCTACCATTAAATTTATAGACTGATCATATTTGTCAGTGGGCAAACATACCAAATCAGCAGGGGATCAAATAATTTTTTCCCTCACTGTACATCTGTACTGGGATTGTGAATGCACTTTGACTATCTGCCATATAACTTCAT
The DNA here is from genome assembly GCA_016801175.1 of Esox masquinongy. NCBI lineage: Eukaryota > Metazoa > Chordata > Actinopteri > Esociformes > Esocidae > Esox > Esox masquinongy. The sequence goes on from JACXGI010018923.1 coordinate 2,320, forward strand.
TCATTTCTACTTGTTATAATCACTATTATCCTAGAATGTGGCCACTCAAACGAACATGAATCAATATTTCTGTGGCTTGTAGGTCTATGGAATTTTAACCAAATGAATGTAAGAGATTTTAAACATAAAATTAGTTGAAGTTTACATGGGATAGGTTTGTGGTTTATTCACTGAACCTGTTCCCCAAGTCTTACATATGGTACTAATTTTAACACAGTTCATGTTTTTGTGTAATTTTATGGACTAGTTCATTTACAGTATATCCCCAAATAACAAACACGCACATTCATCTGGAAATACTTTAATACATTGAAATAACAGGAATCCTATGTTTTCCTAACAAACTAAAACAGTTTTTTTTTGTGAGTGATGTTTGTCAGTTTCCCTATATTTGTAATTTATCCCTGAATTTGATTTTGACTATTGATTGTAAAAATCAAGGATTACCCAATGTCCAAATATCCAAATTTATATTTGTGTGTGTTTCCTTCTGAAATATTTTTAAAGTTACTAAGCAGTGTACAATACAGGGTATAACAAGTTTGTTTGTAATGATGCTTTATACATGGTATATGATGTCAATATGTCTTTGAACTTGTGCTGGTTGGCCTGCAGTAATGTCCAATATGTCCTGTATAAAAGGTTAGAATCAATGGAACAAGTGTTTGTGAAATGATCCAAGACAGTAGAGGCAATTTTTTATTTATTTTTTACTAGTAGGGATTGGCTTTTGCATACTGACTAATACATTTATTTTGATGAGTTACTCATGGATGTGGTTGTCTTTGGTAAGATGTGGTCAAGATGTGGTGTTTTGTGCATTAGTCAAATCTACCTCACACTTCAGATATCATATACATGGTCTGTAAATGAATGCATACTAAATAATAGCATATACAAATTCACCCCATAGTGGGGATGGTAATGACCTCCTTTATACAACGTTAATGGACTATGGACACATATAGATGGGTTGGGAAGCATTGCTGTAGTTTATATGAAGCCATTATGTATACTACAGAAAACCTTTATATTTTTTTATAGGTTATATATTTTTTTAAGGTTTGAGCAAATCACTACAGGCATAAACAGGCCAGAATCGCCTGAGAAATGTATTCCCCTGCTATGACCGACTGATACATAAATGGTGACCTATTTATGGTGCATTTCAGGCAAGTGGCTGAGGAGACAAGCATGAAGCATGACGGAGAGAGCCTAAACCAGAAGAAAATGAAAAATCAATGTGTGAAAACATCAGAAAGAGTCGTAAGATGGCCCGAAAGAAGGTGATGATTTGCTGGAGCCAGTTGCCTCTGGGTGGTTTTCTCTTTGCAGACAGCCTGAACGACGTGCCTGAAATGAGCAGTACGCCGGGGGGTACCCGTCAGTCCTCCGTACCTGCGATGGGATGGTGGGTAAAAGGCCACGTGGATCTGTGAAGAAGGCCATGGAGCCTCGAGGTGAGAGCCTGGCTCTTTTATCGGTTCTTTCTTCATTACACCAGTGAAGGTGCAGTGAAATGCTTTATACCAGCTCTTGTGTGCAGTAAAAATATCAGTATAATCACGAGTGAAATCAAAACCAACAGTCTTGTAAGAAAGCAGCAAGCACACTGAGTAATAAAGAGGAGATGGGCAGATTCTTTCCTTGATTCAAAACATCAGGTTTCACGCTGCCCACATCTCAAAACATGTTGAAGGATAAGGTCACAAGTTACCTTTTACGCCAATTTGTTTTAAAGGGCCTAGGCACCAGGAAGATTGAGAAATTGCAAAGTTAACATCTTAAAGGGGACATCAACTAAATATATTTACTAGGTCAACAGTATCATGAAATAATGTGTTTAGACAAGTATGTCCATACATCTGATGGCTAATTTGGAGAGCAGTTAATTATTTTGTTAAGGGTGTTGTCCCGTTCTCCAGTTTTCATAATAAACAACTGCCACCCATTACCACACGTTTTCCCAGATGTACAGCACAGTGTCCTTAAGTGTTTACCCCCATTAGACTTTTATAATGTCAGAGCATCAGCATGGTTTTAATTGTGGTCTTGCCACTGATCAACAAAAAATCAAAATGGGAAAATAAAATCTACAAATTGGTGTAAATTAATCACAAATAATAAAAAAAAACAATATAACGGATTGATGTATTATTAATATTCTCTTTAGTCAGTATTTGGTAGAGGCACCTTTGGCAGCAATTACAGCCATGGTTCTATTTGGATAAGTCTCTACTAGATTTGCCCAGCTGAATTGTTCAAGCTGTGTGAAGTAAAAGGGGGACCTTTTGGTGAACAGTAATTTTCAACTCTTTCCACATCCTTAGTTGGATTGAGGTCTGGTCTTCGACTGGGCTACTCTAGGACATTGACCTATTTGTGTTTAAGCCATTCCAGTGTGGCTTTGGCTGTATGTCTTCTCCCATGCCTCAGGTCTCTTGCAGACTTAAGCAGGTTTTCTTTCAGGATTTCTCTGTACTTTGGTGCATCTATTTTGCCCTTCAAGCTTTCCAGGCCCTGACAGAGAGAAGCATCCCCATAGCATGATGCTGCCACCACCATGCTTCACAGTAGGGATGGTGTTCTCAGTGTGATGTGCAGTGTTAGGCTTGTGCCAAACATAGCGGGGGATATTCTATACCTTGAAAATGCTCTTTTTCTTCCCTTTTGAAGAACCTTATTCCAGATTTGCTTTGAATGTTTCTTCATGATGTAGTTTTTGATAGGAATTGTACTAACCAACTGTGGGACCTCCCAGTGACAGGCGTATTTAACCTGAAATCATGTGAAACACATTGACTGTACACAGGTTGACTCCATTCATCTAAATGTTATATTTGCAATTTAGAAAAACTTGCAGATTTGATTTATGCACATTAAAATTATCTACTTTTGTGTTATCAGTGGATTTCACGTCGTAACACTAAAATATGTGTAAAACTCCAAGGGGGTGAATTATTTTGAGAGCCTCTGTACCCTTAGAAGTTCAATTACAGCAATTACCCAATGATGGCACACAGAATGTCAGCCCCCATGAAGCCAACCCTGAAGTAAAGGAGAAGCCTTTACTTCACTCTGCTAGAGGGCAGAGTGGAAGAGGGTTCGACACCAGACCTGCAGGCGAACTACCGCGCTCCCATTCTGATAGTGGTTAGGAAATCCTATAGACAACCAGAAGGCATATGAATTAACAACGGCTCCCATTTTCATTGGAGGATCTCCATTAAACTAAGCCTGTGTGTAATGACTCCTTCACTCTCAGTAACCAACGAGCCTCAGAGGGAAACATAAGTGCATAATGCAGCCTACTTTACACACTGAAAAAAGCGGAAAATGCCAGAGGTCAAATCATTTCTCCTTGTGAAGTGATTATACATTTGCAGGGGATGGCTAACCAAGATCGTTTGAACACTTTTAAGCAGAAACACATTGCAAAAAGATGAATGCTCGAAGTATGTGTCAAAACTTATTCAATTTTGGAGAAAGGCTAAATGCCTCTGCAATTTCGAGGTTTTTGAATTTTCTCTGCCCGGTGAAAACGGTGCAAAATGGTGATTGAGGTCTCATTCAGTTTCAGTGTGACCGAAGCTGCCAATGGATTATTCATGTTATTGCCTCCTCTCAACCCGGTGCTCAATAGCACTTTAAAGCCCAGACATAAATTATGTCAATGGGAGGTAAATGGCCTAACGCAGGAGGGAGAAAAGAGGTGACTAAGTAAGGGATAGGTACAGTGGTGGCTTAATGTCAGCTCATCTGGTATAGGAGTCTGTAGCTATCATTTGCAGTTGCGTATGGGAAAAGATATACGGTGAAGGATGGAATGGCTTCCTCATATTGTTTGTACAGGTTGGGTGAGGAGATGGGGTCCGTCTCTGAGGAGGGTAGGATGTTTTAGACTCTAAGGCAGCTCTGCTTTCAGGTCCAGTCTAAATCGAACAAGGATTCTTGTTGTTTATTTCTGTCTTTTCAAGTCAAATTTCTACTGGAATTGCTGAGTGTTAATGAGAGGTTGGTTATATACTTCACTAGTCTGATTTATAAGAGGTAAAAAAAACAGGAAAAAAACACGTTTTCCCATCTACTCACCAGCACTTCTCTCGCGTAGAAGGACGAGTCTTGTTAGCTGAGAGATGAAGCTCCCTGTGGGCCATGCGTCTTCGTGCGTTGTCAGTCTGCTAAACTGAGCTAGCCAAAGTGACAAACTGTAGAGGTGGAGATGAGGAAACATGGGGAACTTTGTCACAGCCAGGCTTGGGAAAAGGAAATGTGTTTTCTCCGTAGCACATCCGTCTCTCTCCTTTCTTTCCGCCTTGCTCCGGGCGAGCTAGGATATCGTTTGAAGAGAGCGCAGGTTTGATCAATAATACATTACTATCACACTGTTGAGACATGTATAATTGTGCTGATATGTCTGGGCTTAGAACAATTAATATAATGAACCGCTGGGGCTTAGCTATGCATGGACCAAAATGTCGCCCAGTCTCCTATGTAATGCGCTGCTGATGAGTCTCTGAGTGAAAGCAGGGCACTTTATTTGGAATAGGGTGCCAATTGGCAGGCACGGGTACCTTCAAACACTAGTAGATCAGATCATCCAGTAACGTAACCTGTTGTTTTTTCCAGCGATCACTCTCGTTCAGTTGTGCTTCTGAAGAGATGTAGATGTACGAGTCGAAAGGCAGAGCTGGCACTGTTTTATAGTTTCGCTCAACGCTGCAGAGGTAATGCCACATCAGACCAGCCCTTGGAGTCTTCAAAGTTCAATTCCTTTAGTTGACGCAGAATCCATCACGCTAGACTTGGAAAGTTGTGATGTATGCTTATGTAAATAGTTAAAACTGCACCGCTTTTACAGTAAATGGCCCTAAAATCCCAGAATACATCTTTTTAGTGTTGGTTCACCTCTTGTCCTGGTACAGGCCTCCACTCTTACCTATGCAGCTTGGGCCAATATAGCTGTGTTTCTCCTGTCCAGAGGAAGGATTAAACGAACTTATTGAATTCAAGGTGTTTAATTGCTCTTGGGATGGGTTAATGGACAGTCTGTTTCACTTACCACAAGTGCCTCCACCTATCGACTGGAGTTTTTGCCATTCTGTGTTTTTATCAATGTTTCAATTTCTCTTATGCATTCCTTTAAAGAACAATAGCTATTCCATGTGTCAATACCACAACAGAAATGCATCAATAGACTACCTGGGGCTGGGGGAGGTGTCCTCTTTCCTTAATCTAACGTTGACCTGAGGGCTGTGATGCTATCCTCCAGTTCGCTGTTGTTTCCTATACAGTCTAATAGTTTATCAAGACTATCTGAGAGCCAGAGTTCATACAGGAAAATATGGAAGTCATTACTCACATGCATATAGCTTATTTAGTCCACTACTTTCGTTCAGAGCCCTGTGGCTCCTTGTGTAAAGCTGTGCAGTATAGGATATCATTTGGGACCACGTCCACACTCTCACACTTTGGGTTTTATGGTCCAATTGTATGAAATGTCAGCCTGATTCATCACACAGAATGCCCAAGTAATGTTCTGTCTACTACCACACATAAAAGATGTTATCAATCACTTCAATTGACCTTTTTTTCCTGATGAAGTAGCTTGTCAATGAGCCACGTCCAGTCCTGGTTCCCAGGAAAGGAATGTTGTCTGGAATCAATGGCTTGCCAAATGCTGTTATGGAAAAATGTTCTCGCTGTCTTGAATGCATTGTCATCGTAGTCCCAGTAGAAGTCCACACAAAAATATAAATAGTGTGTGTCATGTATAACATAAATATACGAATGGATAGATTGTTTTATATAACACAAATATACCGTACCAGTCAAAAGTTAGGACACACCCATTCAAGTGTCCAAACATTTGACTGGTGCTGTAATTGAATATATAGTGGTTCATTTATAACACAAATATATGAATAGATTGTGAGTAATACAGTATACAGTACAACACAAATATGCCCTCCAAAATTATTGGCATCTTTGGTACATATGAAACAAAAAAGGCTGTGTAAGTGTCAGTGTTGTTTACCTGCGTGATCTTAATTGAGGGAAAATAAATCCTCAAGAAATAAATGTTTTATTCAAAAATGTGTGACACAATTATTGCAACCCCTGCATTTAGTACTTTGTGCACCCTCCCTTTGCCAAAGTAACAGCTCTGAGGTGTCCCCTATAATATTTGATAAGGTAGGAGAATACAGGAAGGGATGTGAGAGATTTAATCCATACGCAAACTGTCCAGATCCTTCAGGGTCATTGGTCCTTGCTTATGGACTCCCCACTTTAGCTCACCTCACAGGTTTTCAATGGGATTATGTCAGGATGCTCTGATGGCCATTGCAAAATCTTGGCCCTATGGTCAGTGATTTGGAGGTATGCTCTGGATCATTGTATTTTTGGAAGATCTAATGATTGCCTAGTTTTAACTTATTGGTCGGGAAGTTTTTAAGAAGGTCTGGTACTTGATGGCGTCTATGTTGTCATGTTTTCAAATAGGTTTTTCAGGGCCTTTGGAAGTAAAAACCCACCACAGCATCACAGACACGCCACAATACTTCCCTTATACCATTTTTACATTAAACCTACCTCTGGTGTTTGCTGTGAAACCTACCTCTGATGTTTGCTGCGAAAAAGCTAAATTTTAGCCTCATCAGACCATTGAGCCTGGGTCCAAGGAAAGTTTAAAAAAAATAACATTTTGCAAACTCCAAGTGCTTCTATTTGTGATTTGGTGACAGCAAAGGTTTTCTTTGGGAAACCCGTACAAATAACCTTTTGGCATGGAGGTTGCATCTAATAGTACTTTTGGAGACCTGCTGACCCCATTATATAACCAACTTCCTGCATTTCAGTTGCACATGCACCTTCAATTTGCCTTCTTGCACATTTATAATTGCCATTTATTTATTATTTCTGCCCTCTTCTATTTGCACTTCTGGTTAGATGCAAACTGCATTTCGTTGTACTGTACTTGTACTGTTCAATGACAAAGTTGAAACTAATATAATCTTAAAAAACTTCTGCAATTCTCCAACTGTGATCCTTGGAGATTTTTATGCCATTTGAACCATCCTTCTGACTGTGTGTTGGGGCAAAATACACATCCTCTTCCAAGCAGGTTAATTACAGCGCCAGTTGTTTTACATTTCTTAATTATTGTACTAATAGTGGAGATCTATTTTCAAGCATGTAGTCATCTTTTTATTGCCATTGGCTTATTTGTTAAGGTCAGCAACCTTTTGTCTCATTTCATCGGAGTGTTCTCTAGCCTTAATGTTGATGGATGACTAGGAGACTGGTTGTCACGTCATATTTGATTAAATCTAAAATGTAAAATCTCAATCGGAATATTCATCAATTGGATTTCGTTCATAAGATTTTCTGCAAGGTTGTTGCATGCATATTTTTGAATACAATAATTTCTTTGATGAACAAAAATACTCAATAAAAGGTTACATTCATATGATTTTTTTAGTTCATGATCAAGCTGATAAAAAAAATGTTTACATCCTTTTTTGTTAATATTAACCAAGCTAGCGAATATCACCCAAATATTTGAATAGATGGTGTGAGTCATATGTGACATTTAGATGATGTGAGTCAGCCCAACAACGGAGTCGAAGTCTGAGTTCCTGCCAAGTATTGGAAATCGAGTCATGTTCGAGTCATAGAATTGAGTATAGCAACATTGTATGACAGCGTGTGTTCTGTACCCTAGGATATCTGGCAAAGTGTCCACAACAGAACGACATGAAATATTATTGTTTTCATATTCCGACTGGGTTTTTAGGCTATAGCATGCAGACGGGTCTAAAATACATGTAGGCACCACAACGATGGTAAAAATGATCCTGTCTCCTAGGTTAAAGGCTTGGTTATTTGGTTTAGAGAACATGGATTTCTGATTTTCTGGTACCCTCAAGGATGAAAAAAATTACCTGGGCAAGACAGAATTGAGACTCCCTATGTCTGGTCAGTGGGTAGACAGAATTGAGACTCACTATGTCTGGCTATGGGGTAGACAGAATTGAGACTCCCTGTCTGGCCAGTGGGTAGACAGTATTGAGACTCCTCCTACGTCTGAACCATTTTTAGTGTGTGTTTTGTACAGCGCGTGTTTTGTATGTCTTCCTGTCTGAGTCGACAGGTTCCTCACCACTTGTTTGAGTGGTGATCACTTTTGAGGCGTTTGTACACTTGTATGAAGTATGTAATGATCCAGGTCTAGTATCTTTCTGCCAACAGTCTCCTGTGAGTCCTCAACCTCTTCATGCAGGTCATTGTAACTGTCGTCCCACATCCTCCCCTGCAACTCCTAATTAATCTGTTGTTCACAGCGCTGCACTTGAGACCACATCCCAAATGGCGCCCTGTTACCTATATAGCGCACTACTTTTGAACAGACAGTATAGTGAAAAGTAGTGAACTAAATAGGGATTATATGTTGCATTTGGGGCACATCAACACACAATGGTTGCTTCATTGACTATCCATTGAGGTCATCCGGTGTGTAGAACCTTTTAATTGTTTTTCCTGTGAGCCTGACAGCTGTCTGAGCGTGATGGATTGGCCTCAGCACTCATCTCAGACGCTCCGAAAGGACAATCTCCAGGATACCTTGAAGAATATTCACGGTCAGATGAGAACTTTTGGAGTATTAGCGGCGGAAGCTGTGAGTCAGTATGCCAGAATCAGAAACTGTAATGAAGGGGCTTTGTTTATTCGACATTGTGCTTAGATGTGCCGTGAGAATACAATACCATTCAAAAGTTGGGGGTCACTTAGAAATTTCCTTGTTTTTGAAAGAAAAGCAAATTTTTTGTCCATTGAAATTAAATTATTGCTCCGTGGTCCAGTTCTGATGCTCACGTGCCCATTGTAGACGCTTTCGGCAGTGGACGGGTCAGCATGGGGCACCCTGACTGGTCTGCGGCTATGCAGCCCCATACGCAACAAACTGCGATGCACTGTGTTTTGACACCTTTCTATCAGTACCAGCATTAACTTTTTCAGCAATTTGAGCTACAGTAGCTTGTCTGTTGGATAGGACCACATGGGTCAACCTTCACTCCCCACGTGCATCAATGAGCCTTGGCCGCCCATGACCCTGTCACTGCTATTCCTTCCTTGGGCCAATTTTGATAGGTACTGACCACTGCAGACTGGGAACACCCTACAAGGGTTAGGGTTAGGAGATGCTCTGACCCAGTTGTCTAGCCATCACAATTTGGCTCTTGTCGAAGTCGCTCGGATCCTTACACCATTTTTCCTGCTTCTAACACATCAACTTTGAGGACAGAATGTTCTCTTGCTGCCTAATATATCCCACCCACTGACAGGTGCCATGATAACGAGATTATCAGTGTTATACACTTCACCTGTCAGTGGTCATAATGTTATGGCTGATCGATGTACAGGGTCTGGTCATATAATTAGAATATCATCAAAAAGTTGATTTATTTCAGTAATTCCATTCAAAAAGTGAAACTTGTATAATGTATACATTCATTCCACACAGACTGACATATTTCAAGTGTTTATTCCTTTTAATTCTGATGATTATAACTGACAACTAATGAAAACCCCAAATTCAGTATCTCAGAAAATTAGAATATTGTGAAAAGGTTCAATATTGAAGACACCTGGTGCCACACTCTAATCAGCTAATTAACTCAAAACACCTGCAAAGGCCTTTAAAGGGTCTCTCAGTCTAGTTCTGTAGGCTACACAATCATGGGGAAGACTGCTGACTTGACAGCTGTCCAAAAGACAACCATTGACACCTTGCACAAGGAGGGCAAGACACAAAAGGTCATTGCTAAAGAGGCTGGCTGTTCACAGAGCTCTGTGTCCAAGCACATTAATAGGGAGGCGAAGGGAAGGAAAAGATGTGGTAGGAAAAAGTGTACAAGCAATAGGGATAACCGCACCCTGGAGAGGATTGTGAAACAAAACCCATTCAAAAATGTGGGGGAGATTCACAAAGAGTGGACTGCAGCTGGAGTCAGTGCTTCAAGAACCACCACGCAGACGTATGCAAGACATGGGTTTCAGCTGTCGCATTCCTTGTGTCAAGCCACTCTTGAACAAGACACAGCATCAGAAGCGTCTCGCCTGGGCTAAAGACAAAAAGGACTGGACTGCTGGTGAGTGGTCCAAAGTTATGTTCTCTAATGAAAGTAAATTTTGCATTTCCTTTGGAAATCAAGGTCCCAGAGTCTGGAGGAAGAGAGGAGAGGCACAGAATCCACGTTGCTTGAAGTCCAGTGTAAAGTTTCCACAGTCAGTGATGGTTTGGGGTGCCATGTCATCTGCTGGTGTTGGTCCACTGTGTTTTCTGAGGTCC
>JACXGI010018924.1:0-12680 GCA_016801175.1 Esox masquinongy
GTGTGATGAGGATACCGAACACTACGATCCCAAAACACTGCCAGTGTGATGAGGATACCGAACACTACGATCCCAAAACACTGCCAGTGTGATGAGGATACCGAACACTACGATCCCACAACACTGCCAGTGTGATGAGGATACCGAACACTACGATCCCACAACACTGCCAGTGTGATGAGGATACCGAACACTACGATCCCACAACACTGCCAGTGTGATGAGGATACCGAACACTACGATCCCACAACACTGCCAGTGTGATGAGGATACCGAACACTACGATCCCACAACACTGCCAGTGTGATGAGGATACCAAACACTATGATCCACCAGACTGTCAGTTTTATGAGGACACCTAACACTACCATCCACCAGACTCGAGCACATTGTGTCTTTGTTATGAAAATACAAATATGACGAAGGAAAAGGTGTGTGAATTGACATCATATTGTTTCTGGGCAGGTTGTTGTGGAATTAAACGCTGTCCAAGAAATCTACATAGAAGCAAAAACAAAGCAGTTTTTTTACCTACAAGTGGTTCTAACACGTGTATAATAGGTACAATACAGGCCTTGGCTTTCAGATAAGGACATTCAACTTGATGGTTGCTGCTGTAAAACACTGCCCCAAACAACAGTTATGCTGCTTGATATGTAGGTCCCCAAGTACCATCTCAAATTGCAGAGGCACTACAAGAATACCAACAGGTAAAATACTGTTTTTTTCCAGAAATGTGGCACTTGAAAACAATGCAGATTTACACAACCCAGTTTAGATCTGGATAACCGATAGTTAACCAATCCTAAAAACAGGTTTCGCAACCCAGAGTTCTATACTTCCAATAGCTTTCTTATTCAAAGCTACAGGTCTTTAACAAGATCAAGCCAACCTTACACAAACTGTCAAAACTGCAGCCTCTAACAAAAAAAAATTAAGTTCTTAAACATCAAATGTTTAAGAACTGTGGCAACTGCAATTTCAGAAACAGAATAACTAGTCAAGAACAAATAGGAAGGTTGACATTAGAAGAGGCTTCCAAAGAGACAAGAAAAATAACTTCAAACCTATCTTCTTGTTCACACTAGCAGTCTAAAGTGATTCAAGTAACATTTTTAGCCTATATTTGATTCCAATCATATTATATTCCCGCAATCTGAACCTAAGGAAACTAGATGTCAAGCCACATTCCAACCATATTCATGTAGTACTCTATAGGATAACTGTCTGATATCTGGCCCAGAATGTAATTAAGTTAGATTTAGATTAGTCGTTGTTCTCGCAACATTTAGAAATAGCCTTTTTTCGGGTTGGTGAGTGACTTAACTCTACATGAAAGTCGTATCAGCTAATAGCATTGCTAACATACAGAAGTAGGTGGATGTAGTAACAGTAGTTTTATCTGTAATGCAGTGAATTGTTGACAATCACATTAATATGTACTGGGGCTGACATCCATTCAAAACATTTTACTCAGGTTTTTAATGCAACAAAGTCTGAAATATAGATTTGTTTGGATGTTGTTCCATTATTCCATTACCTCTAATGCATCTATGTTTGCACAGACCTCACTGTCTGAATGCAGATAACACTGTTTGAAAAGTCTCTATTCCAAATTGCAATTCCAAAAACTGAAAAGCTTTAAGACTAGCAGTGTGAACAAACTTATGGATCTTTACTAACACATTTACATGCTTTTTAAACCATGGTATTTGTACATGGTACTCATTAAGAGAGACATTTAGTGAAGAACCTATACCATTTCATAAGAATTTGAAAATAATAAGTAGTGATTTGCCTGAATTTAGTAAGAGTTTCAAATAATTTCTTTAAAAACACAAATGTGGCCATCAATCTACACACAATATCAATTATGACAAAGTAAAAAACATGCAAATTTATTGAAGAAAAATGTATGTTAATATTCAGACCCTTTGCCATGTCACTCCAAATGGAGCTCAGAAGCATCCTGTGATCATCCTTGACATGCCTCTAGAACTTGATTGGACTCCATCAATGTGATCATCCTTGAGATGGCTCTAGAACTTGATTGGACTCCATCTATGTGATCATCCTTGAGATGCCTCTAGAACTTGATTGGACTCCATCAATGTGATCATCAATGTGATCATCCTTGAGATGCCTCTAGAACTTGATTGGACTCCATCAATGTGATCATCCTGTGATCATCCTTGAGATGCCTCTAGAACTTGATTGGACTCCATCAATCTAAAATGGAAGAAGTTTGGAACTACTTAGACAGTGTTTCCCAATCCTGGTCCTCGGGACCAGAGGGGTGCACATTTTTGTTTTTGCCCTAGCACTCACACACCTGATTCAAATGTTGCCCTACCACTCACACACTCAACCTATCATCAAGTCTTTAATTTGAATCACGTGTGTGAGTGCTAGAACAAAAACAAAAACATGCACCCCTTTGGGTCCCCAGGACCAGGATTAAGAAACACTGACTTAGACGCTTCCTAGAGCTGCCCGTCCAGTCCAGAAGGGCCTTGGGCAGGGAGGTGATCCAGAACTCAATAGCCACTAACGGAGCTTCAAAGTTTCTCTGCAGAGATGAGAGAACCTGTCAGAAAGACAATCATCTCTGCTGCACTCCATCAATCAGGCCTTTGTGGTAGACTGGATAGATGGAAGCCACTCCTGAGTAAACAGCATTTGACAATACTGCCTGAAGGACTGTGAAAGCATGATGAAAAATATTTACTGGTCTGAAGAGAACAAAATCGAACTGTAGGCCTTTTCACACTGCATTGTTCTTATCCCCGGGATATCTTAGCCACAACCTAAGACTGGCCCTGGGCTAGCATAGCCTGTGTTCACACAAGAGGCTAAGGTTTAATCCTGAGTTAAAGAATCACAACTGTATTCCTAAGCCCTGGGCTAATGGACAAATACAACACAAGACCATTTTACATTCTATCTCCAACAAACTACAAATATTATGTTCTTTATGACATGTGAATGTCATATGTACATCACTGACACATGATCAACGTTTCTCTCCCATGATTCAATTAAAGACTTTCTGACATCAGTTGATCAAGATGATTACCCTGTTGGCATCTGCTTTGACAACTCCGTTACAGCTCCACAAAGAAAGAAAAACGGCAATGTGAAAATATGAACATGGGACAGAGAATGACCTTTTTTCTTCTGACATATTTCGTAGATTAACTTCAGAAGCAGCTGCAGTAGGAGGTCTGCTCACATAAAGCCGGTGGATTCAAACGACAAAAGTGAAAGGATTGAAACAGAGCTACAGAGCAGCTGGTTTAATGGCGCAGGGCACAAGTTTATGGAAATTAAGTGAAAGTGCAGCTTTTGTGATTGAATGATAAACATTCTATGCTTTTGTTCTTGACCCCGTTTCACACTGGTTATTTTGTACATTTTCTGGGGCTAACCTTAGAAAGTCAGTGCTAACCCTGCTCTGGAGATGGGCCAGCTAGACCTCAGCTAAGGGTGGTGCTAGCCCACTTCAAAATGTTCAAGTGTGAACACTTGCTTAGCCCTGGGCTAAAATGTCCCTTAGCCCAGGGCTAAGGAGGCTCTTAGCCTCGGACTAAGGTGCTGTGTGAACACGCCTTATTAGGTTCGGAATGCCAAATGCTCCATCTGGCAAAAACAAGGTACCCCTCATCTGGTTAATACCTTCCATATGGAGATGCTTCTCAGCAGCAGGGACTGGTCAGGATTTAGGGAAGATAATTAGCAAAATACTGAGAAGTCCATAATGAAAGCCTGATCCAGAGCACACAAGGCCAAAGATTCACCTTTTAGCACAACAGCACCCCAAAGTACACAGCCAAGACAGCATAGGAGTGGCGTTTTGGCAGTTCAGTGGAAGTCCTTGAGCGGCCCAACTAAAGCCTGGACTTGAACTGAACTCAACATCTTTGAGGGAACCGGGGGCTCACACTCCAAAGAGGGCCCTTTTTCAATCTGACAGAGCTTGAGAGGGTCTACACGGAAGAAAGGCAAATCTGCCCAATTCCATGTGCGCAAAACTGGTAGAAGCATACCCATGAAAACTTGACAATTTGATTGCTGCCAAAGACATTTTTAGAAAGTACTGAATAAAGGGTCTGAATACTTATTTGCATGAGATTTTCAATAAAGTGGCACACATTTCTAAACGTGTTTTTGCTTTGTCATTGGGTATTGTGTAGACTGATTGCAACTATACTTCCTTTAATGTGCACCATGTACTGTATGTAGGCCTGTAAGATGTTACTCTAACTATAGGCCACTATTCAGTATCTCAGGAAATAAGTCTATGGCTACATTTTCTCAATAGCTGAAAGATTGAATATGGGGAAGCTTTTTGATTACCCTGGTGACGTGATTGTGTGGACTGTCTCACTGATATGATGTTGTTACAACCACCCCTGGTCTATAGGCGAAAACATAAACAACGTCAGACTTGACCAAGACCACGTGGCAACTTACTTTCGTCCTTCCATTTATTGTGTAGTTTCCCAGTTTACCATTGCAGTGTCTGACCAGGTCATCCATACGGCTCATCAGAAACCGGATTTTCTCACACCCTGGTTCCCGGCCCTCGATCCAGGTGATCTTATCCCCCCTAATATCTTTAGTAGAGTCACTTTTCTGATTGACCAATTGACCGTCCGTAAACTTCCCGGTTTTATGCAACGTTTGGACGTCCTCCAGGATTTCCAACCCCGTTTCCAATCCGAGGAAGTTGTCAACCACGCAAATACCATGCTTTGTCATACACGGAACTATGTACTCCATTGCAAATTTCTGAGGCGTCGATCGCTTTGTGTTTTGACCGTTGGGTTTGGTATTGTTATTTGACCTGGTGTCGCCGCCTGGTTTATCATCCAAGGACCCCGCGCACTCCGCGTTCGTTATAAACTCTTTCATTCTGGTCTCGTCGCTGGGGAATGCTGTATTATTGTCGGGTTCAGCGCGGTTTTGTTGTAGTGGTTGCCCTTTATGTGACGGTTGTGTCTGTCCCTCTTTCCCCCCGTCCTCAGACTGGGATTCCACCGGCTTCGGTTTTGAAACCTGCGCCCTTGCCTCTGATTCTTTGCATATGAGTTTGTGCATTTTCCAGTGCTGCTTTTGATGCTCCTTGCTGCAGTAGAAGGAATTTCGGCACCGACCGCATTTGAGGAGATTCTCCATTTTCCCACAAAGTTCACAATATTGCCGGTCGCTTTCACGCTGCAAATCCAGAGCTGCCTGTGATGTGGTCTTATTTTCCATGTTCGCAGTTGGAAGTAGTATGTGGCGGTCTCTTTAAATCTAATCCTTTACACGCGCACTGCTCACAGCTACTGACAAGTTTGGAAATTATCTACAGCTCGAGCACAGCCTGCAACGCCACTCCTGAGTAAAACGGAAAGCCAGCACCCCACGACTTGGCACACGATCATTTCATCACACGTCTTCAGTCGCAGTTACTTCATATTACAGTGTAACAGAAGATGACCTGGTCCGTGTAAGTCAACCATTTCGGAAGGTCCAGTCTTCAGATCGCTTTGTAGCGAGCTAGCCATCTGTCCGACTGTGTTGCATGGCGCCCTTCTCTGCACCGTCAATGTTCTACGCCCTCCCGCTCTCTCTGAGGTGATTACCAAACCCCGCTAGTCCTCCCTATTCGGCAGCGGGGGGCTGGGCCATTGGCTGGGCTTTGTTCCAGCAGCTCCAACAAAAAGGAGGAAGGATTTCATTCACAATTCAAAGATTAGGTCGAGGAAAATATTGTAATAATATTGTAAACAATATTTTTATGTCGGGAAAAAAATGACTATTCCACGTTTGGCCGTTAGTAGAACATCTAAAATACTTAATTTGTTTGTTTTTATATTCTATTCTCCTGGGTTTGGTCCGTACATAAAAATGCATAATAATTTATAGGGTCCAATCCAAATATAAGAATAGTGTGATCCCACTTTTAGTTGTATATGTTGCCTATGTTCTGTTATCTAGAATTTTTTCTTTCTATTAGGTTTTTGGAGCAACTTAAACACAAAAAATACAAAATATAAGTGTTGACCTGAAATGTGGTTTTTATTTCTTTATAATGGGAAATAAAAAAGAGCGTAATATAATCTTAAAGTTTGAAAACCGGCCGTGCTCCATGTTAAATGAAACTAAATGTAAAATGATCCCAAACCGTGCTAAAGCATCTGGGCTGCATCGACTACATCTGTATTCACTGGTGCAGCCCACAGGCCGCACCAGGCAAATGGCACGTACACAGTTGGCTGGCTTCCCCTTGAGAGTGAATTCCCGTGGAGACAGAAATCTGATCTGTCTAATCAGAGGGGTCACAAAAAGAGGCCCGCCACGAGTTACTAATTCAATACTTAGGCGTGAAAGTATTAGGCAGACGTGTAGACTACTGTATATCAGAGACATTTCAATATAAAAACAAGGATCCGTTTATTTCTATGTAAATGCTGTGTAATGCTTTCATTGGTGCAGCAATACTTGGATCAAGGTCTGTTAAATCCATTGGACTATGTCCCAGATCGTCCCCCCCAACCCTCGATTTGCACGTTCATACTCGCCTCCGCCATTTGCACAAGTATCTCATAGATTAGGGCGTGAAAATTATTAAGGGTGTACTGCCGTGCATTTTCCCCAAACTAGGTAAACATTGGGTGTATGAAACATATATTTAAATATGCAGCACAATTCTCCTGACTTTGTATTAGCAATTTAAGTTGAACGTTTCCGATTTATAAACTTTTTTTAAAGAATCACGTCATAACGTTGGCCTATGTCAAAAAATATCACCTGGTACCTTTACCAAATTAGAAAAAGACAGACATTTTTTCACCGCTGCACTCTGGGACTTGTGTGCCACTCCGGACATTATTCTAGACGCTACGATCTTTTAGGTAATCTATGTTTAATGTGAAAACAGAAGTTCGCATAATATTGATTTATTGTACTCCAGAATGTGCATGATATACACTTTGATTTGTATGCATACATTTTTAAGATTACAACAATCAACATAAATATAAAAACACAAAACGGTAACTACGTCACTTCTATCAAAACCACATTTCCCGAAGTGCAACTCTGCTATTTACTCGAGTAAAAAGCGTCCAAGCCCCAACAGAACGAGATGGTTGTAGTCATGCCTGAAAATTAGAAACGTCCTCAGCTTGATGTTTACACACCTGCATTACATAAAATAATACAGTTTTAATATAAGGGGTTTTAAAAGTATTCTGGTTTTCCTGTATTCTTTAAAAATATTTTCTGACTCAAATTAAAAATCATGGTTAAGGCGATTGATTCGTGCACATTCACCACACATTTGCTGAATCGCCAACAGTCGGTTTGGATTTTAATGAAATTAAAGCCAGCTAGGTGGATATTTACTTTGCCAAATAAGAATTAAACAACTTTCCTTATTTGATAACACGACTTTGGAGTTATGAGTAAACGCGAAGGTACAGTAATTAAATCCATTTTCATTCTGGTTGGTGTTGAGAATCGCTGTTTGAATTTGTTGCGGGTAAAAACGGTGCAGATAAGTGCATAAACATTCCCTATAACAAATCATATCTTGTTTCTCATGTAACCTGGGATGAATAATAGCTTTATGCAGATTGCAAGCTAATTAATCATACTTTCATAGTCTAATTAGCTACATTACATATGTTGCAGATTGATTTTATATGAATCAACGTTTGTGACGATGTGAAAGTTGGAAATTGATCTAGTAAATACTAGTTGAATACATGCACTTACTTTGAACTAACACTGATTGGCCAATGTTTAACAAACTGCATCAAACATAGCATAGAAGGAATGTTTGTGAACACATTGTAGTATTTAAGAACCATATTAATTGATTGCTTTTATCAATATTGTTTTATTACATTTAACTCCTTAAAATGCTGTCATATTTTGATGTAGGTTAAAGTACAGGTCATCACGTGGGTGTAGGCCCAGTTCACGAATGCTATATGCGTTTCTCACAAGTAATTAGGTTACCAGTTGGAGTTCGGTTCAAATGGATTTTGCCCAATCAGATGTGGTCAATTCCCGTTTCTCACTTGGTTACAAATGTAGCATAATTCATTAATTTGTAGTTTCTCCTCAGGTGAGGGTTGCTCTCGAAGGAAAAAGACTGATTCTGCGCAGAAGACGGACAACTGTGACTCGAACCTGACTGTTAACCTGTCCTCACCTGTGATAGCTGCATTCAAAGGTAGAGCACAGCTAGATAACTATCGGTTTCACTGACTGATATATAAATGTATTTAGATTCAGCCCAGTTGGTTCCAGTATTCTGACAGTTCCTTGGGATCCGTCGCAGGGCTGTTGGGATGGGTGTCAGATTGCCTTGTCACAGTCTACAGTCTTTGGGGTAGGTGGGGTCCTGTAAGCAAAGTGGTGATTGATGGCTGGAGAAATGAGTCATGAGGAGTCTTGCGAGGCCACACCTCCAATCTCATCTGGCCTCCTTGGAGGTCTGGAAACTTGCCTAGGGAAAAAAGTTGCCACTGATTCTCAGCGGCAAGATTTCTATTGGATGTTAGTTTTCAAATAAACCTCCACTAACGGGCTTGTTGAAGGCGGGCTTAGCGTGGTTTCACTATTTCTTCGAACTGGATAGAACGTTAGTTACCGGGAATGTAACTCCGAATATATGAGTGGAGCGGAGCCCCCTAGAGGGGCTTTAGCTCCTAGTGGTTTACCCTGGCCGCGGCCGCATCCGCGGCCGTACTGAAAACTCATTATGCAAGAGGCGTCAGCCAATCAGGGCACGCCTGCCCCTATATATGACCCGTGAGCCCAGAGAACGTCCTCCCGAGATTATTCAGCATAACTCGTGGGACGGCAGGCCAACAGGTCTAGGGGGCTCTACTCCACTCATATAACCGGAGTTACATTCCCGGTAACTAACGTTATATGTCGTGGAGCTCCGCCCCCTAGAGGGGCTTTAGCTCCTAGTGGTTCACGGCGGAGCGAGCGAGCCAAAAATGTACTCCCTGCCGGAACACCAGTAGCTCACAGGGTCCAGTAAAAACCGACCCCAAAACCCCAAGACGAAAACATCCCGACAGCTGACACGGTCAGAAAAGGATGATCGAATGCGTAATGATGGAATCCCCCTAGTGTAGGCCCATGAAAACATAAGCCAACCCAGGGAGAAGGGATGTTGAGCTCAAGCGAGAGGGAAACGTATCCGTCTCACACAAGCACAGCATAAAATACCCCTGCACCTCACATCACGAGATGAGGGGCATGAGAAACAAAAAGAAAATATGAATTAATTAAGGTAACACCCCAGGTGGGAGGCGAACCTGCACCGAGTGTGCTGGTAAACAGTGACAATACCCCTGAGCCACCAAACCACAGGGTAAGCACTGGTAATGAGGGGATATAATCAAGGCAAAGTAAGTGATTTCTTAACAAGTTCAGAGATCTCGGGCAGCCGCACCGAGGACCGAATGAACAAGGGAAGACGGAGACACGTCTAACAAATAGAAACGCACAAACGCCGAAGGCGACGACCACGACACCGCAGCGCAAATGTCATCCACTCTGACCCCGTGGAAGAGGGCAGAGGAGGCAGCAACACCCCGCATGGAGTGTGCACGGAGACCCTCTGGAACAACAGAACCAGATGCCCCATAGGCCAAAGTGATGCAGTCACAAAGCCAATGGGACAGACGCTGTTTGGAAAGCGGACGACCCAGCCGGGAATCCGAATAACAAACAAACAGCTGGGGAGTCAGTCTGATAGACCTGGTGCGCTCTACATAAAGGGCGAGAGCGCGCACCGGGCACAGACAGTGAAGCCTCTCATCCTCCTCACGGACATGCGGAGGAGGGAAGAAGGCCTGTAATTCGATAGTCCTTGACCGAAAAGAACTGGTGATAACTTTACGTACAAAGGACGGATTAGGTCTAAGCGTAGCGCAACCTAAGTCCTCTCTGATTGCCAGGCACCCCGGGCGCACCGAGAGTGCGCGGAGATCACTCACTCGTTTAGCAGAGCACAGAACGATAAGCAGAGCCGTCTTAAGGGAAAGCAACTTGAGAGAACACTGCCGTAAGGGCTCGAATGGGGGTTCACAGAGAGCGCCCAGCACCTTAGTCAGGTCCCATTGAGGAGCGCCCAGTCTGGCCGCCGGGCACAGACGGCGCGTACCCAAAAGAAAATGGCGAAGAAGAGGGTGGCTGAAAACCGTGTTTCCAGCAAAACCCTCATGACACGCAGAGATGGCCGATGCATATCCGCGAATGGTCGAAGGAGACTTATCCATATCAAAGAGATACTGCAGGAATGACAGAATCTCCTCCACAGGACAACACGAAGGGTCCGAGAACCTCTGCGTGCACCACGACACAAACATATTCCAGCGAGAGGAATACAATTTGGACGTAGACGCTGCCCTAGCGCCCTGGATGGTGCGCACTACGGCAGCAGACAAACCTCTGTTCAAAAGCCTGTCCCGCTCAGGGGCCAGACCCTGAGAGCTCCTGAGAGCGACGGAGGATGTAGAATCGAGCCCTCCGCTTGGGACAGTGCATCCTGCCTGAGCGGAACCGACCACGGACGGTCCGCCAGCAACTGGATCATCTCCGGATACCAGATAGCCGCAGGGCGGTCGGGTGCCACCAGGATGACCCGAAGCCCTTCTGCTTTGATCCGCGCCAGCAGACGCGCTATGCAGCGCTGTGGAGGAAACGCGTACAGGAGGTCCTGAGGCCAGGGGTGGTGCGCGAATGCATCCACCCCCAGAGGGGGGCGATCCGCCTGGGACAGGGAGAACCACAGGTGACAGTGTGCGTTCCGCCTGGACGCGAACAGGTCCACCTGAGCTTCCCCAAACCTCTGCCAGATGAGGGAGACGATATCTGGGTGGAGACGCCACTCGTCGTGATGGAGGCCGCCCCGAGACATCATGTCCGCGCCCACATTCAGAAGGCCCGGAATGTGAGTCGCAGTCAGGTAGCAGAGATGGGCATGAGCCCATAGCCAAAGATGTGTCGCCGACCGGTGTAGAGCAAGAGACCTGACCCCCCCTTGGCGATTGATGTAAGCGACCGTGGCCCGATTGTCCGAGCGACTCAGGACATCGCGGCCTTCGACTAGGTCTGAGAAAGGCATCAGCACCAATAAGACCGTGTCCAGTTCCAGCAGGTTGAAGTGGCGAGGGCCGGGAGGCCACACGCCCCCAACCGCCTGACCTAGGCACATACCGCCCCAACCGTGGAGAGAGGCGTCTGTGAAAACCTGAAAGCACTCTGACACCCTGCCCAGCGGAACACCCTGAGAGAGAACCAAGGGGTCCCTCCAATAGTTCAGATCCCCTTGTAGGCGAGCCGGCAGAGACAAAGTCTGGTTTCGATGACGCACCAAGTCGACCCGCTGGCGAGCGAACCAGGCCTGTAGGCTGCGCATGTGTAGCAGGCCCAGGGAAACTACTTTGTGCGCTGCGGCCATCATGCCCAGCAGAGACATGATGGCCCGAACCGGGCGTCTGCAGGGCGGCCGGCACAGGTCGAGGGCTGAGAGTAGATCGAGAGCTCGCGAGTCCGAAATGCGCGCTCTCATCGTGCGTGTGTCCATGACCAGACCCAGGTAAGAAACCTGTTGGGCTGGCCTTGGCGCGCTCTTCTTCCAATTCACCGCGAGACCCAGTCGCGAGAGAAGGGACACCACTCGGACAGTGTGCGTCCTGGCCAATTCCAGGGATGACGCTAGAATCAGGAGGTCGTCTAGATAGGCTAAGATCCTGATGCCCTCTCTGCGTAGGGGCTCCAGCGCCGCCTCCAGACATTTGGAGAAGGTGCGTGGGGCTAGAGCGTAGCCGAATGGGATTCTTGTATACCTTGCCCTGAAAGGAAAACCGGAAGAACTTCCTGTGCCTGCGAACGATCGGGACATGGAAGTACGCATCCTTGAGGTCTATGCTCGAACAAAAATCCCCCGGCAGAAAGGCTTCCAGCAGGCGATTGGTGGTGAGCATGCGGAACGGTCGTTTGGCTACGTGCGCATTCAGATTACGCAAATCCAAGATAGGCCTCACTCCTCCTGTCCTCTTGGGAACCAGGAAGTAACGGGAGTAAAAGCCGTCCTGCCTGAGATCCTCCGGGACCTTGGAGATCGCTCCTTTGTTCAGCAATTCCGTCACCTCTGACAGTAGAGCAGAGACTGTCGGGTGATGACATCACCGTCTCCACTATCCCCGAGAAGGGATAGTGGTCTCCTCATAGCGAGCGGGATGAGGAGACACCACGGTTACGTCTGTAACAACAGGTGAACTCACAGGACGCTCGGTAACCCGCGAGTGGCGGAAGAGAGAGGAAACCGGCCTTTGCATACGCAAACGTTTCTCTGACGGCGAGTGAATGTAAACACAATCCCGCCGGGCAGGACTCTGAGAGCGAAAACGCTCCTGACTGGCGGGTAGCGGAATAGGAGACGCCTCCGAAACCGCTAGCCGGCGCTTATGTCTATTAGAGGTGGCGGGTAGAGAGGGGAGAGAAGTTATACCTATAACTCCCCGAAAACACTCACTACCCTGAACGTAGCTGACATAACTCCTATCCTTACACTGCATAGGGAAAGGAATAGAGCGTGCACAAGCAAACACATTAGAAGGCCTACCGGCTGCAGGGCGAGAATGGGGGAAAAGCCGCCC